>JAQZBX010038557.1:9795-23464 GCA_029593785.1 Cabassous unicinctus | reverse complement strand
CCCCCCCCCCCCCCCCCCCCCAAAAAAAAATACCCTTTATAAAAGCCAACAGATTTCTGGTTCTTTGCATTGGCACCCCTTTGGCAGACTGATACAGGGAGGCAGCCCACAGTGGCTACATTGTCTCTCTACCCTTTTACCCAGTCATCCTGAAATCCACCCATCCTTGTCCATCAGCCAATGTAGGAGATGGACAGAGCACGCTGGAGCCCTCCCCTCAGGTGAGACTCTTCCCACATTCATGGATGTCATGACGCTTTCCTCTGTGGCCAAGCGGGAAGCTCAAGCCAACATCCTGGTAGCCAGACCCTGCTAACCTTAAGGCACCCCTACCTGTCGCACATCCATGCCTGGAGATGCCTGAAGCTGCAGCTAGTTCCTCACCAAAACCCCAAACTCTTTATCTTTAAAGTGATTTTATTTTCTGAGAAAAGGTAGAGAAAGTACCATAACATTTCTCAGATGAGGTTGAATTTGGTAATGATAGAAATGGCCCCAAATCAATGGTCAACATAGGTCAGTTGGTTTGCACTGGGATAATAAGGCTTGTTAGAGAATTACATGATAGGATAAAGTAATGTTTGTCTTGAGTGGGGGCCATAGCTGAGAGATAAAGCATGGTAAAAATACTTCCAGCTAAAGATTATCAGTTAGGGAAGCAGATGTGGCTCAATCGATAGGGCTCCCATTTACCATATGGGAGGCCCCGGGTTCGCTTCCCGGGGCCTCCTGGTGAGGGCAGGCCGGCCCGCGCAGCGCGGTGGGCTGATGCAGCAAGACCTCACAACAAAGGGGAGATAAGCAGACACAGAAAAAACACACAGCAAATGGACACAGCAAACACAAGCAGCAAGGGGGGGATAAATAAATACATAAATCTTTAAAAAAAAAAAAAAAAAAGATTATCAGTTAGGATTAAGTTTAGCTGTGTAATACAGAAAAGCCCAAAAAAAGCAGTAGTTCAGACAAGATAATAGTTTCTTTCTCTCATTCACATTGTTGGGGACCCAGGCTCCTCCTCTCTGATGCTCTGCTATCCTTGGCATGTGGCCTCCTGGTCCAAGATGGCTGCCCAAGCTCCAGCCTTCAAGGGATGATGAGCAAAGGCATGCCACAGTACACTTCTAGGGAAGTTTCCTGGAAGGCATGCAGCACTTTCACTTTTATCTAATTGGCCAGAACTGCAAGAAAGCCTGGAAAATGTATTTTGTTAACTTATCACATTGTTTTCCCAAATACAGTTTGGGGGTTCTATTACCAAGGAAGGAGGAGAGAATAGATTTGGGGGAAGCAGCCTGCAGGTCTGCCACCCCACTGCCTTCCACTGTCCTCTGTCCTCCCAGCTACTGCCAGCATTTTCCTTCAGTACTCTGGATTTAATACAGACATTTTAAGAAAACTAAATAAACACATCAACACTTCAGTTTTCAGCTATGGTAGAGCCACCTTTTACCACACAGCTTGCTAAGTCACCCAGTAAGGTGAAGATTGCTTATAGTGAAAGTTGCCTCCATTAAATTCCTTAAATTGCCAGAAAAGGGGCTCTCAGACATTAAGAATTAACTTCTTGTCTTAATGTATTTTCATTCCATTTTCCTTTCCTGGAGGCATTAGTGGTTAAGGTTTGGCAGAGGGTGGGGAGGTAATATGTTTTCTATTGCCTGGAGAGTAGATGCACCTTAGATCTGCCCCTCTGCTGTCCTGGAGGCCTTGAAGCCTCGGGGGTTAGAACTTGGTCTTCGTGTAGACAGCTCTGGCTTTGAGCTGCCAGGATGACCCTGGAGAAGTCAGTTGCCTCCTCTTTCGGATATTGGGAGGCCCTGTTTATCACCTCTCCTCCCCTCCACATCTTACCAAGTTGAAAGTACAGAGGTAAGGAGCCAAACAGGGCATCACAGTATCAGCTTTGTTAATGGAGGTTCAGTAACTCCCCAGGGTACAGGGCCTTTGTGGGGTGTTTCTGGCCGCAAGTAACCAAAATGTGGCTGGCTTAAACGTGGTAGGAATTTATCTCCCAGAAAGGATGTCCAGAAGAAGACAGGCTGCAGGTAGGGTTACTCCAGCAACTCGACAGCATTATCGGGCCCAGTTCCTCTCTTCCACCCTCAGTGTTGGCTTCATCCTCAGGATGGTAGCAGGAGGACAACAGTGGCTCGTGGTATTCTTTCCAGACCCAGCATTGTTGGCTGGAAGAAGAGAGGTGGCTCTTTTCTCATCATCTCTCTAGGAGCCAGCAGACTTTTCCCAGAAGGCCCCCAGCGAACTTCCCCCATTTTGGGCAGGTTATGCTGGGTAACAAACACCTCAACATCTCAGTGACTTGGACCACCAAAGGCTTATTTCTCACCTATTCTGCAATTCCACTGCTGGTTGGCAGGGAACCTCCGAGGACCCAGGCTGCCTGAACAGCCACCCACCATCTTCAAGTCCCTTTCCTAACATCCCATCAAGAACTAGGACCAGGGGAAGCGGGTATGGCTCAAGTGGTCGGGCATCCATCTCCCATACGGAAGGACCCGGGTTCGATCCCCAGGACCTCCTGGTGGTAAAATAAAAAGGCGAACAGGTGAGCTGGGCCTGTGCAGTGAGCCACGCAGCAAGATGATGGCACAACAAAAGAGAGACACGGGAGAGCCAAGGTGAGACGTGCCGGAAACCAGGAACTGAGGTGGCAGATGTGGGAGAGAGTGACAGGGTACCTCTCTCCCACATCTGAGGTCCCTAGGATCAAATCCCGGTGAAGCCTGGAGGAGAAAAATGAGAAGGCAAGAAACAGACACAGAAGATCACCCAGCAAATGGACACAGACAGCAAGCAGGGCTGGGGGGTGGGGAACTCAGAACTGTACACCAAAAAGAAAAAAAGTCAATTAAAAACAAAAAAAGCTAGGACCAGGAAGCTCGGTCCTCCCATGAGCCCGAAAATTGGAGAGCCAGAACTACTGTGTGGAGGTGTTGTTAACACTCACATCCCGTCGCATCTCATTAGCCAAAATTGTGTCCTTTGCCTGTCCCTGAACCAATCACAGGCAGAGAGAAGGGTTTCTACCATGACTGGCTTGGATCTGGGGTGAGATGGGCGTTGGAAGATACCCCCAGAAGTCACTGCTAGGCCGTGAGGCCACAAGGAGAACTTTGTGCTACTGCCTGCCCTTCCCTTAAGTCTTGGCCCTTGCCTGTGGGGAGACCTGGGCATGCAGGAGTGGCTCCAACTAGGAGACAACTTGATCTCATTTCATCCACTCCACAACTCTGTGAGCTAGAAAATGTTATTCCCCCTTCTACAGACAGAAAAACTGGGGCTCAAATAGATGAGCACCTGCCTGACTAGAGTCACACAGCTCAAAGGGTTGGAGCTGGGGTTTGAGCCCACATCAGCCTCGTACTGAAGCCCGCATCCCCTGCAGTGCCTTCCTCCAACACACAAGAGACACACACAGGGTCCTGGTCTACCGTCCAGTTGTGGCAGCTCACCATGTGTCTGCCCCAGGCTAAGCACTGGGCACCAGGACATATTCAGTCCCAGAAAAAGGGCCTACTGTGATCTGCTGTTGACAGCTAGGGAAACTGAGGCTAGGACGTGACTGCTCCTGGCTGGGCAAGAGGCAGTGGTAAGGTTTGAGCCCCTTTCTCCATTAGGGAGAAAGGGAGCTCGAGACAGGCCTGGGATGGTAGCTGCTAAGGACAGCTCACCCCCTTTCACTGCCAGGAAAAACAGGGCTCCTGAAGAGCCTAAGGCTGGTAGGGCTGTCGGCCCAAGTGGCTACCGCCCTTCTTCCTTCAGGACCCCGCCTTGCCCTCCCAGGCACCACCAGCTCCCTGGCATGTGACCCAGATGAGACTCAACATTCCTGACCCTTCAGTCATAGCACTTTTCCCGGCTGACTCAGCCAGCCTTGCCAGCAGCGTTTGCTCCCCGCTCCACGGGGGAGCCTCCTGCTTATTTAGAACCCACTGGTGAGCAGCTCTTAGGCTCAGATGGCTTTCGACACCCCAGTCCTTCACCCTGTGCTTGTCGCCTCTCGTTCCCCTGCAGGTATGCAGCCACCCCACACCCACTGCTGTCCTTTGATCCCCACTTCAGCCACGACGGGACCTCCAGCGGCGACTCCTCCTCAGGCGGCCTGACCAGCCAGGAGAGCACCATGGAGCGCCAGAAGCCAGGTAGGACCTCCCGGGCCACCTGCGCCCACCTCACGCAACAGGTCCTCTACCTTGTAGCTTGGCAGGTGACCCCTCCCCATCCTGTCAGTGATGGATGAAACAGAAAAGAAATCTGGAGGAGCCTCGCCAGAGGTTAGAGCAGTCACCTGGGAGAGCAGTGGGAAGCAGCCGGTCCTTAACCATTCAGCCCGGGCGTCAGCAGGTGGCGTCTGAAATGCTGAGCCGAGAGCAGCAGTGCCCATGTACGGCAGGGCTGTCATAACTGCCAGGGAAATTCATTGGCAAGGATTAAAAGGGATGCTCAAGGGGAGCAATGACTGCCTTCCTTGGCTTCTCGTTAAATATACCCTCTAAGTTGTTCATTGACTTTAATGGACATATAATACATTGAGAAAAGATCCCAAATCGTGAGTGTAGAGCTTGATAACATATCACAACATGAGCACACTTGTGTAACCACACCCAAAACCAGCCTCCCAAAAAGCCCCGCATCCCCTCCCAATAGGTACCCCCCAAAGGCCATCTCTGTCCTGCTTCTCGCAGCCTGACTTAGTTTTGCCTGGTTTTGAGTTTTATATGTATAAGGAATCACAGTGTATGTAGTGTGTGTGTGTGTGTGTGTGTGTGGTTGGCTGGCTGGCTGGCTGGCTGGCTTCTGTTGCGTGGTATGTCTGTGAGATTGATCCACACAATTGTATGTAGCAGAACAATTTCTGAATAGTATTGCGTTGTATGAGTGGACAACAATTCGTTATTCCATCCTAGTGTCGATGGATATGTGGGCTGTTTCCAGTTTGGGGCTGCTAGGAACATTCTTGAACAAGTCTTTTGAGGAACATATGCACACATTTCTGTAGGCTGTATACCTGGAGTGGAATTGCTAGTTCAATGATAAAGGGATGTTTAACCTTATAAGAAATTATCAAATTGTTTTCCTAAGTGGCTGTACCATTTTACATTCCCATCAGCAATATCCAAGAGTTCTAGTTGCTCCATATTCTCACCAGTACTTGGTGTGGTCAGTCCATTTCACTTCAGCCATTCTAGTGGGTATGTAGTACTGTCACTGTGTTTTTTGGGGTTTGTCTGTTTTTTTGTTTTTGGGTTTTTTTTAGGAGGTATCAGGAATTAAACCCAGGACCTTGTACATGGGAAGCCGGTGCTCAACCACTTGAGCTACAGCCACTGCCTTCACACTGTTGTTTTTTTTTCCCACCCCCCTGAGATGGCTCCCTTGTCTGTTTGCTCGTTGTTTGTTTCTTCTTTAGGAGGCACCAGGAACCGAACCCGGGACCTCCCGTATGGGAGGCGAGTGCCCAACTGCTTGAGCCACATCTATTCTCTTCTTGTTTGTTTTTGCTCCCTGTCTGCTCGTTGTTTTTGCTTGTTGTTTGTCTTCTTTAGGAGGCACCGGGAACTGAACCTGGGATTTCCTATGTGGGAGGTGGGCACTCAACTGCCTGAGCCACATCTGCTCCCTCACACTGTTTTTAACTTGTGTCTGGTTGTTTTTTTTATGAGACTGAGTACGTCTCATATTTTTTTTCTCCTATATATGTTTATTATTCATGTGCATGTACTAGTTAGATGAATATGTTAAGCATAATTTCACGTGTTGTGACCCGTTTGAAGTGTGAGAACCACCAGATGATTGGGTAGGTGGGTGAGTTCAAAAGAAAAAATAAAATGAAGTGTTAGGGAGCCTCGGCATTGGAGGTGGAAGAGATGGAGATGTTTGCGCCTTTCCAGGCAGCTGGGGGGATGACCCTGTGCACACGTCACCAACTCCTTCATCTGCAGCAGAAGATGTCATGGTCCTCAGGCACTGTCGGGTAGGGAAGAGGTGGCATGCCCAGGCTTCGCCTTCTGGAGAATTCCTCAGCACCCAGCCTCGTGATTTATGCTCTGCTCTCCTTTCTGCTGCCCCCTTGGCCTGCAGACACGGTTTGCTCCTCTCCTCAGCACACTTGAGCCTGCCTGCTGCTGCCTGCAGTTCTGTCATCTTTGCTCCAAGATAGACTTGGATCTTTCCCCCTCCCCCCACTCCAGTTCAGTAAAAGAGAAAAGTGGTGCTTGGCAGCTTCATTACACCAAATGTGAGATGGGGAGGAAATGTTCCCAGTGGTCATCATAGGCCCCAAATAAGTTGTCACAGAAGCTCACCCTTGTCCTTGTCCTTCCCTTCTCCTCTCGTCACTCCTTAGAGCTTAGTTCCTCTCTCATCTCCTTGGGACCTTGTTTTAAGTTGACTAACTCCTACACACATGCATGAGGGCAGTCTGTGTTCAGAAATAATCCTGAAGCCCAGAATGTGTCCAAGACCTGGAAGAAAGCTGTTGCGGTGGGTGGGGGAGGGCGGTCAGGCCCCACGGCAGGCCTGGGGATTTGCTCGCCCTGCGCAGGTGCCGATAGGCCTGGTCACCAGAGCCCAGTTTGGTGTGCTTGCCCCGTGGCGGGCGCTGGACTCGGCACTCTGCTTGCTTCCAGCCTGGTCGTCTCAGAAACATGAAGGAGTGAGTACTGTGATTGCCCCAGGTTAGAGAGGAGGGCGATGAAGCACAGAAAGGGTTAGTCACTTGTCCAGTGTCCCTGCTGGTGAGTAGCATGACTGGGATTTGAACTAAGACCTGTTGGGTTCTAGAACCCCTTCCTAACCCTCACCGCCACAGGCACTGCCCCCCCATCCCTCACTCACGCAGTGTGAGCATTTCCCAGGCCTCAGAGCCACCCAGGATGGGAAGGTGCCTGTGGGTTCACCAGCTGCCCAAAGTCCATGCCTGGCCAGTGCTTCAGCACAGCTCATGGCCAAATCCACGCCTGCCACCTGCCCAGCATGTCAAAGGTGAGGTGGGAGAGCCAGAAGATCACTGAGGGCCGATCCGGAGGACCAGTGAATGGCCCAGGCAGAGGAACAGGCCTTGCCAGGGGTAGAGCCGGGGCAAGGGGACATGTGGGCAGCCTAGGAAGGGAAGGACACACATCAGGCTGGGTGCTAGGATACAGCAGGAGCCAGACAGGCTCATTGCCTGCCTTCTTGGAGCTGACGGTCTGGTGGACAGATGGATGATAAACAAGGGCACAACAATGGTAAAATAATCACCAATAATGCTGAGGATTGGAATGGAAACTAACGCAGTGCCGAGAGAGAGATTGATGGGGCTTGGGGGAAATAAGCAAACCACATTTCAGGTGAAGGTGGAAGGAGGTGAAGGAGCCAGCTGGGAGATCATTCCTCAGTGCCAAGGCCGTGAGGTAGCAGTGTGTCTGGTGTGTTGGAGGGATGGTAAGGAGGCCTGTGTGACTGGAGAAGGGAGTCTGAGAAGAGGTGGGATAGGAGGTCAGGGAGGTGACGGGGCCAGAGGGTGGGGCCTCATGGGCCTCAGCAAGGACTTTGTTCTTACTCAGAGTGGGACAGGGGCTGCTGAGCAGAGGAAGGACAGGCTCTGAGTTGGTATCCACAGAGCCCCTCTGGCTGCAGACTCTGGTGGGGTGGGGCAGGAGCAGGACCAGGGTGGGGACAGTGGAGGGAGAGAAATGGGTGGTCTCTGGATATGGTATTTAGAAAGTAGGCCTGACAGAATTTCCTGCCTCCTGGATGTGGATGAGAAAGGAGTCAAGGATGCTCTGGGGCTTTTGCCCTGCAAGGATGGAGCTGCCATTAAGTGCGTGGGGAAGACTGAGGGAGATGCAGGTTTGGGAGAAGGTGGGGAGTCAAACTGGTTTGGGCCCTGTTCGGTGGAAGGTGCCTATTAGCCACCCACGTGGAGGTGTCATGAGGCAGCTGAATACCTGGCCAGGGAAGAGGTCCAGGCTAGAGTTAAAACGTGGGCGTCTTCAGTGTTGTAGGTAGTATTGAAGCCATGAGGCTGGATACGATTGCCAGGGGATTGGCTCTCCATGCAGAAATGTCTCCCAGCAGTCTGGCTGCCTCCCAGGGGACTGGTGCCTCCTGAGTATGTGGGATGCTCCAAAGAAGAAAGCTGTCTACAGAGGTAGGGTAGACTGGCAGGGTGGCCAGCCTCCCCGGCTCTCTCACATCCATGGTTCCCACGCAGGCAGTGACACCCTCAACTGAGTCCAAACCAAGTCCAGCCAGGCTTTTCTCGGCAGTAGCCCTGAGTGCCCTGCCCGGCCTACCAGGACCGCTTTCCCCAACAGGAACTTGAGCCGAAAAGTGCCCAGGTTGCACTGAAGGCAGCAGAATGTTGTGATTGCCAGCTTAGGCTCCCACAGGCCTGGCTTGAAGTCAGGATCTGCCGTGTGCTCAGAGTATAACCTTGGCAGTGACCTCATCTCTCAGCCTCAGGTCCCTCCACGATGGGAGACAATCTGAGTGTCTCTCCTTCTGAGGTGTTTGGGGATCCAGTGAGATCACGCCTGCCAGCCCTGGGCACAGGACCCAGTCCATCTAGGAGAATAACAACTCCTGCTTATCGAGCATTTTCTCTCAGCCATTGCCAGTGTCATCATCATCAGGGAAAGCACCAGGAGGATGCAGTGGTTGAGAGCCCAGGGTCTGAAGCCAGACAGGCTGCAGTTCCCTTTCCTGCCTGACCCTCTCTGACTATGTGACCTTTGGCAGGTTACCTAACCTCTCTGAGTCTTAATCTTCTCTATCTATTGGAGATAATAATACTCACCTCCCCTTGTTACTAGGAGGATACAGCAGGTAATGCATGCAAAGCCCCTAGAGTAGTGCCTGGCTCAGAGCAGGTGCTTAATAATAACCATCATCGTTATAATTATTCCAAATAAGGTAGTTATTAAACATGTGGCCTCTGGAGCTAGACTGCCTGGGTGCAGATCCTCATTGAATACATTTGTCATTTTGATAGAAATGGACTAAATTGCCCTCTGTTGAGGTTGTTGACATTTTTTTAGGCGGTACGAGGGATCGAACCCAGGACCTTGTACATGGGAAGCAGGCACTCAACCACTGAGCTATACCCACTCCCCAATGAAAGTTGGTTTCTTTCGTTTGTTTTTGGGAAGTACCAGGGATCGAACCAGGGACCTCGTACATGGGAAGCAGGCTCTCAACCACTTGAGCTACATCCACTTCCACATTTTTTTTTAAAGGTCAGATGCTCAGTTCAGGCACATGACTGTCCTTGGCAGTTGAGACTAATTTACACCCATACCAGCCATCACGATTCTAAACCTGTTCATCTTTGAACCAGCAATTCCATTCCTAAACTCTGTCCTGGACACAACCCACCTTTGCTCCAAGTTGTATGTAGAGGGAAAACCACTCTAACATTGCTGTCAGGGACAATTGACAATAACCTAAATATCCATCAATAGGAAATGGTAAACTAATTGGTGTACATTCACTTAATGGAATACTGTGAAGCTCTTAAAAATTAGAAAATAATGTTCAATTATGCAAAAATGAATTATGAAGCTATATTATAAAGTAAAGAGCAAGTGTAGATGTGCTGTAAAGTGAAAAACCAAATTGTAGAGCAATGTTGATTATTCCATTTTTGTTTAAAAGAAAAGTTATATACCTTTAGCCAACAAAGGATTGCTACTTGCATATATAAAGAATTTTACTAAACAATAAAGGAAAAGACAATCAATTCCATAGAAAAATGGGTAAAGGAATATGAACAAGTAAATTTACAAAAGAGAAAAGCCAGATGGCCAGTAAGTATGAAAATGTGTTCATCCTCCTTCGGGAATGATGATGAGGGGTTGTTGTAAGGCTTCAGTGATGATTAAGTGTTACTATACCCAAGATGTAAGTTGCCAGGGGCATGGCCCTGTGTGAGCTGAACAGACAAGCTGGGGGAAGAGTGGGGTCCTCAAACCATGCTTAGAGCTGGAGCCTTCAGGTGCACTCAGGCCAGGGCCTGAGTTCCCTCTAACAGCTCGTGTGTCTCCTGTCTTCCTTCAGAGCCTTTGTGGCATGTGCCGGCCCAGGCCCGGCTCTCAGCCATGGCCGGAAGCAACGGGAGCAAGCACGCCTCCAGGCAGGACGCAGCAGGCAAAGATTCCCCCAACAGGCATTCCAAAGTGAGTCCGGGCCCCGCCCAGCCCACCCTGGCTGCCAGGCACTGGGCACAATGCAGTGGCTGCTGGGGCCTGGGGCCAGTTGGCTCGGTTCTGGAGTGAGAACCAACCAGGTTCACATCCTACCTCCATCCCTCACCGACCATGTCATCTTATGCAAATCCCTTACCTCCTCGGGCCTCAGTTTCCTCATTATTACAGGTTAACTGCTGTAGCAGACAGCCCCCACACCACAGGGGCCCCACGCACTAGAAGCTTATTTCCCTGCCATCAAACAGTGTGATGCAGGTGTCCCGCAGGCAGCCTTCCAGGTGGTGATCCGGGAAGCCAGGCTTCCTCTCTCTGTTGTCCCTTAGGACCTCAGAGCTCTTTGCTGGGTCCCTGCATCCTCCCAGCAGATGGGGACAGCCAGGGGTGAAGGGAGGGGAAGGATCACACTGGAAGTTTTTGTGGTCCAGGCCCAGAAAGGGTTCGAATCACTTCTTCTTACATTGCATCCCCCACGATTCTGTCACTTGGCCACACCTAGCTGCGGAGAAGAATAGATAGTGTGGGTGAGCACTTGGCAGTCTCTTTGCATCCATTCACTTAAAGGGTATTGGACAAGCACGCCTTGCTGGGAACACAGTGACAAAGGACAGATGAGGCCCTGTCCTCGTGGAGCTGACATCCCTGTGGGGGCAGCTAGCCGTGAGCAGATAAGCCAGCACATTACGTAACATCAAAAACTGATCCTTGCTAGGAAAGAAAAACAAAGCTGAGTTAAGGGAAAAGAGGGTAACAGGTGCTGAGGCTTTAGGAGTAGGTGACCTTCTAAGCTGAAAGGTCAAATGGAGTGAGGGAATGGGAAGAGCATCGCTGGCAGAGAGAACAGCAGATGCAAAGGCCCTGAGGTGGGAATGTGCCTGGCATGGTGAAAGACCAGCAAGGAGGCCCAAGTGGCTGGAGTGAAGTGATCAAGAGGGAGAGGGGAGGAGATGAAGTTAGAGACCAGAATACGGAACCAGATCATGTGAGGACTGTGGCCTTTCCTGTGAGTGGAATGGAGCCACAGGAGGACTCTGAGCAGGGGAGGGCCGTGATCTGACTCAGGTATTCTCAGGTTCTCTCTGGCTCCATGGGGGGGATGGGCTGGGGGGTGACGAGCAGGAGCAGGGAGGCCAGGGAGGAGGCTGCTGTGATAGTCTAGTGGAGGCAGCCGTGGGCAGGCACAGCGTGGGGCCATGGTGGGAGAAGTGTCAGGTTCTAGGTCTGTTTTGAAGATGGGCCAACAGGATCTGCTGTTGGACTGGATGTGGGGGTGAGAGCACCAGCAGGGTCCAGGGTGACTCCAGGGCTCAGGGATGGGGCAGCTGGCAGGATGGAGGTGCCCTCGGTGAGTTGGCAAAGAGGCGGGAGTGACAGATTTGCAAGTGAAGGTCAGGAGCTCAGTTTTGGATGTGTTGACTTTGAGGCGTGGCACGTGTTACATGAATGGTCTCATTTGTTCTCCCAGCAGCCTCGCAAGGCAGGGTTATCCCCCCACCCCCATTTTACAGACATGGAAACTGAGGCACAGAGAAGTTAAATTGCTTGCCCAAGGTTCCACGGCCAGTAAGTGGGGGAGCCAGGATTCAAAGCTCTCTGGCTCCAGGCTTCACACCCAGGAGGAGGGAGGACTTCCAGGGAGGGGAGCTTTGCCCACCAGCCTCCTCCTCCTGTTCCCTGCCCCAGCGGTCTAAGGATGACATGCTTCTCTTGTCTGTCTGCCCAGGGAGAACCTCAGTACTCGAGTCATTCCAGCAGCAATACCCTCTCCAGCAACGCATCCAGCAGCCACAGCGACGATCGCTGGTTCGACCCTCTCGACCCACTAGAGCCAGAGCAAGACCCTCTCTCCAAGGGTGGCTCCAGCGACAGTGGCATTGACACCACCCTCTACACCTCCAGCCCCAGCTGCATGCCCCTGGCCAAGGCACCTCGGCCCACCAAGCTGCACAAGCCCCCTGGAAGTATGGGCCTTTGTGGCGGGGGGCGTGAAGCCGCCGGGAGGTCCCACCACACAGACAGGCGGCGGGAGGTCTCGCCCACCCCTGTGGTTGCTGGCCAGAGCAAGGGCTACCGGCCGAAGCTCTACTCCTCAGGCTCCAGCACCCCGACGGGCCTGGCCGGGGGCAGCCGCGACCCGCCAAGGCAGCCCAGGTAAGGCACTGCACCTAGACCGGGCCACTCAGTGGGTCTGACCACCTTCCACTGGACCCCTTCCTGAAAGTAGGCACCCACTCCCAGCAGCATGCTCCCAGAAGTACATGTTGTTTCCAGGCTCTCCCCCTCGTGGGCCCTCCTCACACCTGCTGCCATGCATTAGCCTTCAAGGGCCCCAGGTAGAGGGTGAGAAACCCCTGGCTGTCTCTGTGTCTGGTCCTTTCTGACCCTCTGTCTCTTTTCTTCCTTCTCTCTCTGCTTAGACAAGTGTTTTTTCTGCTCTCTGGGGGTCACAGGGTATATCTGTCAGGAGTGTGTTTGTAATAAAAAACCTGACCCAGAGTGCTTAAGCAAACGGAGGTTTAACAGAGTCCAGAGAGGAACAGAGCTGGCGGGTACAGCCACTCAGGGAGGCCTCAGGTCTGCTCTCAGAGGCTGAGGGGTGCCTCCTCGGGGGCAGAGTGCAACAGAGTGAAAGCTGTGTTGCTCTCCCTTTATGTGGGAAAAGAACCCCCTTCGCCAGACGATGTCTCACGACCACCCCAGCTACCAGGACGTCTGGGAGGTCAGTGTTTGGCCCTCCAGCCTCCATAGTAGAAGCAGTGGTACCCAAACAAGCCACCGGAGGGCTTGTTAGACACAGATTGCTGGGCGCCATCCAGCTTCTGATTCAGTCAGGGGTGAGGCCAGAGAATTTGCCATCTTTAAAAGTTCCCAGCTGGGGAGCAGATGTGGCTCAAGCAGTTGAGCGCCTCTTTCCCACATGGGAGGTCCCCGGGTTTGGTCCCCAGTGCCTCCTAAAAACAAATTAGTAAATAAACAGCAAACAAATGGAGAAAACAACTCGGGAGCCGATGTGGCTCAGTGGTTGAGCACCAACTTCCCACATACGTGGTCCCAGGCTCATTCCCCAGTCCTAGTACCATTTAAAAAAAAGGAAAAAGTTCCCAGAAGATGTTGGTGCTACTGGTCCAGGAACTGCTTTGAGAACCACTGGTGGAAAGGAAGGCAGGGGGATAAGTGAGAAAGAATAGGCCCCAATGAGCCCCAGCCTGCAGTCGGGACCACATATGCTTTTAAGACTGATGAGGAGGGAAGCGGGTGTGGCTCAGTGGATAGAGCCCCCGTTTACCATATGGGAGGCCCGGGTTCGCGTCCCGAGGCCTCCTTGTGAGGGCACGCCCCACCTGAGCGGTGCGGTGGGCTGATGCAGCAACCTCACGGCAGGAAGCGGGTGTGGATCAGTGGATAGAGCACCGTTTACCATATGAGAGGCCCTGGGTTCGCTTCCAGGCGCCTCCTTGTGA
>JAQZBX010038556.1:0-23364 GCA_029593785.1 Cabassous unicinctus | reverse complement strand
GGGGACGGGGGTGGGGGGTGGGGGGGGAGAACCATGTATTGGTATATGAACCCAGGATTTTAAAAACTCTATTATAAAAGCTAAATGAAACTACTTTAAATTTTTTTAAAAATAATGTAAATGTAGTCATTTTGGATGGGAAGATAAAAAATTAAAAAGGTATCAGTTCTCCTGAAATTATTCTATAAAGTCAATGCAATCTGAATTCATACCCAAACATAATTTTTCTATGGAACTAGCAAACTCTTTTCAGAGTTTATCAGGAAAAGAAAATACACAATAACAGTCAAAGTGTTTGAAAAGATTAAAAGAACTCCTATAAAGTATAAAAACATACTTTTGAGTCTACATTAACAGAAAGAATGTGCTATTGGTACAGGAGCAGACAAATAAATCAATGAAATAAAACAGTCCAGAAACAGGCCCAGATAATATATTTTGCTTTTTTGTAACACTTCAATTCAATGGGAACTGGATAGATAACTCAATAAATGGTGTTGACACAATTATGTGTTTATTATGAAAAATTAAGTTAGACCTCCCTCCCTGATAGCATACTCCAGAACAAATTCCAGATGGGCTGAAGAGCTAAACAACAACAACAAAAAAAAAACTATAAATATCAGGATAAAACACAGAGAATACAAGGAAAACTTGAGGCAAAAAAAAAAAGGTATTTCTACGCAAAACAAAATCAGAAACCCTAAAAGCAAAGACTGAAAGGTTTGTTCTCATGAAAATTTAAAGCCTCCACAAGCAAAAGACTCCTTAAGCTACATTAAAATACAGGCAACAGCCTGGGAGAAAGCCTTTGCAACAATTAACAGCAGCAATATCTAGACTATTTAAAGAACTCTGGCAAATCCATAAGGAAAAAAAGATTTTTTTAAAAAGATAGAAAGCAGGAAAGGATATAAACCAGGAATTGTCCACAAATATATACAAATGGTCGGTAAGCACCTGAAACGATCTGATAATCAGGAATTAAAACAAGTATAATACTTTGTTTCATCGGTATGGCAAGAACTTACCAGGTTGATAAAGCCAGTGAGCATAAGGATTGGAAAAATGGGCTCTCTAACACATTCTTAGTAAAAGTACAAACTGGTAAAGCTATTCTGGCAATATTTCTAAAAGTCACACTCATAACTTTTGATACAGCAAGTACAAAAGAAATACGTATGTGTGCCGTATATATAAAGATATCTGATGCAACACCGTGTTTAATAACTAAAAGTAGAGGCATCTACTAGAGGGTTCTTGATTATCTGGGGCTGCCGTAACACAACGCCACAAACTGGGTGGTTTAAAACAATGGGAATGTATTGTCTCAGTTCTGGAAGTTGGAAATCAAGGACTCGGCGAGGCCAGGCTTCCTCTGAAGCCGACAGAGAAGCTTCTGGCAATGGCTTGCCAGCAACCCAAGGCGTTCTCTGCATCAGTTGTCACGTGGCCATCTCCCTTCTGTCTGTCTGTGTCCAAATTTCCCCTTCTAATAAGGACACCAGTCATATTGGATTAAGGGCCCATCCTACTTCAGTATAACCTCATTTTAACCTGCCTAATTCCATCTGAAAATGGCCCTATTCCCAAATAAATTTACATTCTGTGGGACTGGGGATTATGATTCCAACATATCTTTTGGGAGAACATCATTCAATCCAAAGAAGGGGAGCAGTTTAATAAATTATTGTGATCAATTTCAAATAATAGGCCCAGATCTATATAATAGAGAAAAATGAGAAAAAGGTAATCATGGAGTGCTTATAGTACACTGCCACTTCTTATTTAAAACTGTATGTAAGTACAATCTATATATCTCTGCAGTTAGAAAATCTAGAAAGAGAACTAACTGGAAACGAAGTTGTATCCCTTTCACTTCATCTCTCACTATACATAATACACAACTGTTTTAGCACACAACATACTGAACTGTATTTATTTGTTTTCACATCTATCTCTCCCTCTAAACTATTGTTTTTTTGTGTGGAATGTCTAATTTTTTATCTCCCTAGAATATACTCTGTAGATATCTATTCGATGGCTGCATGGCCGTCTGGCCTTAGCCCTGTCCTACTCAACATTGTAGAGGTTAAAAGATTGAGATATTGCCAAGTTTGAATCCCAACACTGTCATTCACTACTCATATGACCTTGGGGATATTACCTAAATGAATTGGTCCAGTTTCCTCTTCCATCAGGAAGAGGAAAGAGTGCCTGCATCCCATCATTGTAAAGGAATTAAATAAGAAGACATATGAAAAGTCTCTAGTTCAGTGCCTGGCACTGCTCCATTATCTATTGCTGTGAAACAATCAATTGCTGTCCAAACTGGCTTAAAACAACAACAATTTATTGTGTCCATGAATCTGATTTTGGGCAGGAATCTGTGGGGGCAATTCATCTCTGCTGTGCCTGGTATGAGCTGGGGCAGCTCAAAAGAGGCTAAAGGATCATTTCCAAGATGGCTCCTTCACATGGCAGCAAAGTGTTGTGGTAGTTTGAGTCTTTTGTGGACACCAAAAAATTATGTTCTTGAATTGGTCCATTCCTGTGGGTGTGAACCTATTGTGAACCTTTGATTAATTAGGTTCAGTTAAGGGCCATTTGGTTAGATTACTTCAGTAAGGCATAGCCCATGGTAAGTCTTGATCCTCTTACTGGAGTCCTTTATAAAAAGGATTGATTCAAAGAGAAAAGAGCAGAGAAAAAAGGCCACAGGAAGAGAGAAAAAAAACTCCTAGAAGCTGAGAGAGAAAGCCACAAGAGCAAGAAGCTGAAATCAGTGGGACCTGGGAGAGAGAAAGCCACAGAAGGAGCAGCCAAAAGCTAAAAGCAGCAGAGTCTGGAGGAGAAGACGGAGACTGGCAGACACTTTCATGTGCCTGATCGCTCACTGCTGCAGTTGGGAAGAAAGATCTCCTGATGATGCCTTGATCTGGACACTTTCACAGCCTCAGAACTGTAAGCTTATACATTAATAAATCCCCTTTGTAAAAGCCAATCCATTTCTGATATATTGCCTTGGCATCCCTTAACAAACCAAAACAGTTGTTCTGGGAAGTTGAGATGGAAAGTGAAATCTGCCAGTTTCTTAAGACTTTAGCCTAAAAACTGTCATGGCATCACTTCTACCATCTTCTATCAGTCAAGCAGTTACAGAGTCCATCCATCTTCTGGACACAAATTATTTACATCCCTCATATATGCAAAATATATTCACCCCTCCCAAGACCCCACCAAAAGTGTCATCCCATTAAGACGTCAAACTCACACTCAAAGTCCAGGATCTTGTCATCTAAATCATGTCGGAGCGTGGGTGAAGCTCCCTGAGTGTGGTCTTTGAGCACACCTCATTGAGTGCTGTTCCTTCCCATCTGAAGGTGGGTGAACTAAAGAGACAAGTTATCTGCCCCCAATATGCTATATGTACAATAGTGGGGCAGTGTGACAGGTCGAATTTGGTGAATTTGGTGAATCAAAAAATAAAAAAGATTGTATTTTTTTTAACTAATCCATTCCTGTGGGCATGAGACTCTTTGTATTAAATTCTGTTAAAGGACCTTGATGAGATCACTTGATTAGATCGCTTTTAATTGGACTATGTCATGAAGCCTAACTCAGGTTGGATCTCTGCTCTCTTGCTGGACCTTATATAAATGGAGATAAAGGGAAAGAGACACACAAAAAAGGAAGCTGTCATTGTGATCCTGCCATGTGAGAGAAAGGAGAATTAGAGAGGACTCCAGATTCTCCTACAGCTACAGAAATGCAGAGACACCCTGAAAGGCTGAGAGAAGTCCCGGAGTATGAATCAGCAGAGGACAGAGGCATGGAAAGAGGCCCCTGAGGGGCTGGGTCCATGGAGCAGCTCAAGGCTGAGGAGACAAACCCCTGCTCTATGCCTGATCATCACATGGCAGGACACCAGTAGCTGACTTTGGTGAGAAAGCATCTCTGATGGTGCCTTGATTTGGATATATCATGACCTTGGAACTGTATGCTTTTACCCCAAATAAAATTCCCATTATAAAAGCCAACCCAGGGAAGCGGGAGTGGCTCAGTCGATAGAGCCCCCGTTTACCATATGGGAGGCCCCAGGTTCGCTTCCCGGGGCCTCCTTGTGAGGGCAGGCCAGCCCGCGCGGCGCGAGGGGCTGATGCAGCGGGACCTCACAGCAAGGGGAAGATAAGCAGACACGGAGAAGACACACAGCAAGCACAAGCAGCAAGGGGGGGGGATAAATAAATAAATCTTTAAAAAAAAAAAAAAAAGCCAACCCATTTCTAATACTTTGCATTGGCAACCGTTTGACAAACCAAGACAGGCAGCCATAGAATAACCACAATGGACACTACCATTCATAAGGAGGCATGTAGCTTGCACTGGTCCAAAGCAATTCCGCAATCCAGCCAAGAAGATGTTGCAGTTTCCTTTCTAGGGTCCAGCACTCTCCAGTGTCTCTTGGCTTCACCCTCCTGGCTCTTGTTTCTGCCTGATTCATGTTCTTTGTCCATAAGAACACTGAGTTGCTGAGTCTGTAGTCTTTTCAGCTTACTTCTTGCCCACAGAGTTTGGGGCTCTATCTCTGTCTCTTTCCATCTAACCTGGTGGTGCTTACAGTTATTCAACAGTGGCCATGGTGACTATTGGTATTAAAACCGGGGTAAAGATAGATAGCTGCTTCTACAAATAGGTAGATAACAAAATCTTGCAGAAATAGTAATACTTTTGGAGGACAGAATTCAGTTAGCATAAGTCCAAAGACAAGATGAAATCTAGAAAGGGTAAATGGAAGCCCTGCATTTAGATTTTATAAACCAATTTCATAATTACAGGATGGGAAAGCTTTGGTTTGATGGCATGTTTGTCTCCCTGACTAAGCTGTAAGCTTTTTGTGGAAGAAAATTGGAGGGATTTAGCTGACAGCAAGCTCATGATGAAACGAAAGCTTGAAGAGACACACACTTTAAGTGGAATCCCGACAATGTAGCATGTGATCAGGATGATGAGGGGGCTAAAACCACATCATAAGAATAACTTTTGAGAAAAAGAATAGTTTTACCTGAAGAAGAAAAGGCCTTGGGAAAGTGGTGGGGCAGGTGACCTACCTTCATATGTTTGAAAGGCTGTCACATGGAATAGGACTCAGCACAGAAGACAGAACTAGCGTGGATGTGTGGTGGTTCCAGGAAAGCCGGCTTCAGTCTATGTTAGAAAGCATTTTCTAAGACCCAGAACCCTTCCTCTCAACCTGCAAACTGGCATTCCCTGAAAGCTTTACATAATACTGATGCCAGCCCCCACCCCACCCCAGACCAACTCTATCTCAGTCGCTGAGGGTGAGGCCCAGGCAGTAAAGGTTTTGTAGAGCTCACCAGGTGATTATATTGCACTGCCATGACTTTGTATATTGTACTGACCTGGAGCAGATATCAACAGATGAGCTGACTCACAAAGAACTGACTTAGCCATCACCGGAAGAGTTCAAACAAGAGCCTAGTGACATAATATTGGAGAGACGCAAGTGAGAGACAAGAGCAGATGAGATTTAAGGTACAATCCTAGGACCTTCAGATCCAAGGGTCGAGAATAACTCAATCTGTTAAACAAAAGTAGGTCCCGAAGATTCCTAGTGGCCAAGGGAGTTATGCCTATGTTCAGGCTGGGGTCCTTTTCCTCCCCAACCTCTTGGGTCACATAGACCACTGGATCCCCTGCTCTCCAAGATGGAGTCTCTGCAGAGTGGACTTCCTTGGCTAAATGGTTGGTTTGAGTCAGGGTATAATCTGTTTAGAGGGGTTAAGAAAGGGGAAAGTGGAGGGGAGAGAGAGGGAGGAAAAGGGAGGTACTTAAAGCCAATGACCTGAGTATTATCATTTGATGTTCTATGAGTTTATTTTTACAAGGAAGTTCTCCTATCTCCATAATTTCTACCCACAGTGTCTCCAACCCAACTCCAGCTCTTTGTATCAAACTAAATAATTCTCTTTCTTTGAATCACATCCCTCCAAGTGTGTGCAGATAGCTAGCATTTCCCACCATCTGCTATTGGTAAGTCAAAGTCCACATGAGGTATTTAGTGCTTATAAATGTAAATCAGACCCTGGAGCCTCAAATACCTGATTCTCAGCCCCACTCTGAACTCTCTCCAGTTCTATTTCTACACCTTTCTATCATTGAAGTGCCAGAAATGTAATAAAACATCCCAGCTGCTTTACTAGAAATAAACCATACTGTTCTTATTCCTGACAAAACTGTATTTTACAAACAGAATCCTTCCCTATTTTCTTTTAACTCCCATCCTGAGAGAAGACAACACGGTATCCAGAAAGAAGATGTATCATCTAGCATGTATCAGGTGGGTATCTTGCTTTTCCAGGTGAAAGTGTGTTCATTTGTGATTCTGTTTAAAGACACATGTCTCCTTCACACTAGGTATTGACCAAGATGAGTGGCCAAGAGGAGAGAATATTTTCTTGTAATGCAAATATAGGATAAAGAGTGAAAAAGTGTTATAAATCATGGCACTGTCTTCCAAACGCCAGATGCACATTCTAAAAGTTTTCCGGTTCGTTTCAAGTGGCTGTTTAGTGCATCAGTGTTCTAGTTGTAAAAGCCCGTGGTTTGCCTTATAAAACATCTATTCAAACATCAATGACTCAGAATTTGGGGACTTTCCTGCTTGTCTGGGAGTCATGTTTGTGGTACAAATGCCTAGTTTATAAAAGTCTGCCTTCCACGCACCAGAGACTTTCATAATCTTAAAGAAAGAAAATTGCACTGGCTGCATTCTTTGTTCTTCTTTGGCTATGTAAATGACATTTTTAAGGTTTCATTGTGTTTGAGACGAAACAATTGTTTAAAGTAGGCCATCCTTGTTCACCCAGGAGCCCCCACAGCATTTTGAAAGAATGCTTCCCTTCAAAACACAAGAAGGTATGAGTGCGTTGCAGAAGACTGCCTTGGAAGCCAGAGTTTTTAGAGAACATTTTTGCCCCCCTGGGATGTTTATACCTGCTGTTCCTGCTACCTGGACATCTCTTTCCCATGTCTTCCCACGGCTGCTTCCTCCTTGTCTTACAAAACTCAATTTAAATGTCAACCGTCCCCAGCACCTCACCCCATCTAAAATGGCCCCCATCGCTTTGTGTTCCACCATCGTCTTACTTTCAATGCTACACTCCAGTTCTCCTGATGGTACTAGTTCATTGTCTCTCTCCTCCAACTAGGAAACTTTCCCAGTGCTTAGAAAAGGGCCTGTTCGTTCTTTCCATTAATATTCACTGAGTACTAACACATGGCCATATGACAGTGGTAGAACAAAAAGAACCTTGAGAAAGCTTGATATAAGCATTCCCAGTGGAATTTAGATAGGTAGATAATTAGATAGCTAATTAGCTAGATAGCTAGATAACTAGATAGATAGGTAGGTAGGTAGGTAGATAAATAGATAGATAGATAGATAGATAGATAGATAGATAGATAGATAGATAGATAAATAGATAGACATGCAATTTATATATGTAGATACATATACATAATCTATAGTCTGAACAATTGACCCAATTTTAACCTCTCTCTGCATCTACACACTTGCCCAGCCTCATCATGAGCAGAATGTATTTTTTGCCCCTTGACTTGGGGCTCAACCATGTGACTTGCTTTAGCCAATGGTGTGTGGGTACAAGGAAGATATGCCAGTTCCAAGGCTAGGCCTTAAGATCAACTGACTCCACAGATACATGGGCAATCATAACTGGCTATTGTTTTCAACCACTGAGTCTTGGGGTACTGTTATGTGGCATTATGTGACAAATGATAATTGATACTTGGGGGTTGTGGCTATCTATTCCTATAGACCTGAAGGCATCCATCATACATTTGTCTTTTTGTTATTTCTTATCAACATTCCAAGTTCTTACTGACATTTTGGATTTTGCAAATCCAGATAAGTACAAAGAATAATTAACAAACACCCATGTTCCCAATATCTAAAGTTCCTAATTATTTAACATGTGTTATAGTTGCACCATCATTTTTAATGTAGAAAAAGAGATTACTCATAAAGTGTATGCTCTGAGGTTGCCAACTCCACTTGACACACAGAAGACAAACCACCAAAGTCCAGCATGGCTTCCAATACTGCCTACCACATTTTCCCAACTTGGTGTGATGTTGTACATGACATTGATCTGTTAGGAGGAGGTTGGCAGGGCCTAGAGAAGACTAAAGGAGGGAAAATCTCCCTGGGGGGGAAGAGCAAGGAAGAAATCATTCAGAAGTTAAGAAACTACACTGTCACTTGGTTAGAATCAATAGAATTGCCCCTTACAAGGAGGTCATGTTGTGAGATATTTATGAAGATTGCAAAAGGGATCAAAAGTCATCACCCCCTTGGGAAAATGGCTTAAAACTCTGTGAGGCAATTTATAAGCTCTGAAGTCTCCCAGCCAGTTAGAGGAAAATTTCCGTGGTGATTCCATGATTTGTTTGCAAATTCCCAAGAATACACACACACACAGCTGGATCCAGACCTTCTGTAACTCGTGTATTTATTTATTGATAGCCTGTTGGCACATGCCCTCGACCCCGTTAGCTGAGATTAACCAAGGCATAACCAGCAGTTCATTGCTGAGATGGGACTTACCTCTAATGTCCTCTTTTCCAACATCTATCAGCCATGTCACTTCCCCTTCTCACACTCTACCCTCCCACCAAGTTATCAAAAAGTATAGCTACAGCCACGTCGGAGAAGCCGGCAAACTCGCACACTCTTTGGGGATTTATTTGGCTTCCTCAAGGCATCACACTGCATGCAGGGGAAAAAATGAGCAAGTGCAAGGGAAAGGTTTCCTTGATCCTAAATCGGAAAATAAAACATATTGATATGAAGCTATGAAAAGCCAGAAACGCCTAAGGAAAAACCACAGCCTTGAGTCTCAGAATTAAGCATCATTATTCAAGTTTTGCCCCCAACGACCCCTTAAAGCTCTATTCAAAAACAAACCAAAAGTGTGGTCAGAGCCGAAGAAGCTCTTAAAATTGGTGTGCTCTGGGCGTGGGTGAGCTCTGCCAAGCTCGTAAACCTCTTACGCTGCTCCTTACCACCCTTCAGCCAGCACTGGGGACACCTGCAGACCCACAAATGACTCTGTCCAGCCACTCTTACTACCTTGGCAGCCCCCCGAGCCTGTCCCCAAGGTTCTGGGCTCTTTCAGTCACCATGACCAACTCCACATCCTTTTATTAATTACTAACCATTTCCCCTTGATGTCAGCCCAGAGATCCCTGCTTTGATCTGCCTGACACGTCACGTGGTATGTGCTGACTTAGACCTGGCAGGCCTGGTAAACACACATGCAAGCAGGAAAGGCACCTCCTTTCGATGCTAGGCACCAATGGCCATGCACAGAGAATTCATGTTGTTCCTTCACTCAGTATTTATTTATTGATAACCTATTGGTACATGCTGGAGAGCAAAATAGTAGTGGCTGTCCATAAATGTCTTTTATATGGTCCACCTACGAGGGGGCAAGTGTGCAAATGTTTCCTGCTCTGTACTCAGCCTGAAAGGAGAGGTGGAGAAGGGAATATGGTTTGCTCTAAATGCCCTGCGGGATCCAATTAGAGAGGCTATAATTTTAGTTCAAAAAAACATGATTCCAAAGCCAGCACTTTGATCCATGCACTTGCACGAGATATAGACAGAAGAGCTTCCTAAATTCCGATGAGCTGAATTGGGTGCTTAGCCAAGAACGCCCACTGAAGGGTCCTCTGGAAGCCCCCATTAGCCTTTTCTGGAGACACTGGGCCTCCTGAAGTCATGATGGTGGGAGTGAGGAGGACAAAGGACACAAGAAATGCTCTTCACCTAGACGACTTTCTTCCTTGGACCACTCTCTATATAAATAGACCTTCTGCTTTTCCAAACTGGCACAACGATAAGCCAAGAGCATTTGCAAAGACACACATACAAGTCTGTTCTCTTTCTTGAGGCTGACAGCAGATACTCCCAGGGAAATCTGAAGGCAAGCACTGTACTTGATTTAACTAAAATGGTTGAATCTTTGCATTCTACCCCCAAGTATCCAAAGGAAAAAAAAGAGAAAAGAAAGAAAGAAAGAAACTAGCCATTATGAGACCCAAGTTGGCTGGCAGGCATTCAATCTCATAAGAGCCGAAATTAGCCACATGATTAAAAACTTTAAGTAATGATTTGCCTTTATTAAATATTCAGCCCATTTATATTTAACTAAACCATGAACCTTTTTTCATTGCACAGCGTAAGATGCAGGTAAGCTAAAGATCATATTTACTTCCTCTTGGCAACCCCTACACATATATGCAAGTCAGTAATGTCTACCCCATTGCAATAAAAAATATCATGTGGAGCTCTGCTTCTGCTGAAATTACCGTCTGGTGCAAAGATCAAAGGGGCCTTTTCCTCCAGCAGATTACCTGTCTGCAGTTCTCTAGCCTGTCAGTGTGGTCTCAACTGCTTCTACTTGTCCTCTGCTGCTCAGTAGTAAGCAGTAGCCGAGGTCTTCCAGCAATGGGATTGGGCTTGTAATGACAGTAATTGCCAGGCTGTTAAGTCACTTCCAACCAAGGAGGAAAATACCCTCCAGACACACTTCTAAGACCCACGTGAAGAGATAGGAATGAAGTCATAAAAGAAAATTATCCAGTCTTGTTTATACATTGCCACTAAGACCAACAGTCCTTTTTTCTTTTTATTAATGGCTTTCCTATATTAACACAGCTGGAACACAGACTGTGGCAGAGCGTCTGTCTGCTTCCTCAGACCTCCAAGTCCTTGACTGGCTTTGACCACCAGAAGCCAGTAGGTCTTTGTCACATTTCTCTCTCCAGGGTATATGCTGGGTTGGCTTGCCTTTGGGATTTTTACCTGTCCAGTGAAGGGGCCAGCTGGGTTCTTATTTGAAATGGAAGATGCATGAGGTTTAAGCCAAGTTTCATTTCATGTCTTCACTTCCTTTTCTGATTAAACTTGGCCCTTCGTGGTTACTGCAGAAAGACAGGATTGGCACGATCAAGAGAAAAGGTGCAGGGGGCGGACGTGGCTCAAATGGTTGGGTGTCCGTCTGCAATATGGAGGGACCTGGGTTCGATCCCCAGGACCTCCTGGTAAAATAAAAATATATATATTTTTTATATAAAAATATATATATTGAATGGGCTGCCAAGCTCTGTGTGCCGGTGAGCCGCCAGGCCCCGGGAGCCATGTAGCAAGATGATGACGTAAAAGGAGAGAGACAAGACGAGATGCTCTGAAAGCTCTGAAAACCAGGAGCCGAGGTGGCGCAGATGGCAGAACACCTCTCTCCTACATTGGAGGTTTCCAGGATCGAATCCTGGTGAAGACTGGAGGAGGAGGATGAGAAGAGATGAAACAGACACAGAGAATTGCCCAGCGAATGGACACAAAACAGCAAAATGGGGAAAGGGGGGTTTAAAATGGATCAAGTAAATAAATAAATCTTTAAAAAAAAAAAGAGAAAAGGTGCGGGAGCAGATGTGGTTCAAATATTTGAGCTCCCGCCTCCCACATGGGAGGTCCCAGGTTCGGTTCCCAGTGCCTTCTGAAAAAACAAAAAAAATGAACAACAAGCTAAACAAATGGAAAAACCAACTTGGGGAAGCCAATGTGGCTCAGTGGTCGAGTGCTGGCTTCCCACATACAAGGTCCCAGGTTCAATCCCCAGCCCCTGGTACCTCAAAAAGAGAGAGAGAGAGAGAGAGCATGCATGACAGTTTTGTTCTTGTTTCTTATTAAGAAAACCAGTTGAATAATTAGTCTGAATAAATATTAATATGTGCATTTTAAATATAATACCTATTAGTGTCAACACAACTTCAGAATTATATAGATGTGAGAATATAATTTTACATGATTTCACAGACATGGATTTAAAGAATGGATAATCTTAGTAATGAACTATTATCTCACTCATTAATTTAATCAAGTAATGTACATCTACTTTACATATCTACAGGATAGGTCCTTGGAAATACTTGGTGCTGACTAGGGCTTCTTCTCTCTCAGGTCTATACTCTCCCTTCTTTATCTTCTTCCAAGATTCCCTTACCAACCAGCCTCTTTTTTGGTTCTGTCAGTGGGGGGCACCAGTCACAAGCTAGAAGGTGGGAGTAAGAGAGATGTTAGTTTTCCCGCTTTCTAGTGGTGCCTCTGGTACTGGTGGCAACAGAAGCAAAGACAGGAAAGTATGGCTTCTGTGTTCCTGCTCAGTCGGCTGAGTTTCATTAGCAACGACCTTCAAGGCTCAGGGCATAAGCTGAGGGCACCACCATGTGTGTCCCCTTTGGTCTCTTTAAACCTAGGGGAATAGCAGCTTCCTGTAGGTACTAATCACTGGGTAAATGTGCCTCCCCACTTCTGTTCCTTTAGGCCTCTCAAATCATGTAATACAAGTTCTCTGCATTAAATTCCTTCTTTGAAATACCTGTGGGTCTCTAAACAGTAAAATGCCTTGATTTAACCTTGGCTGGTACAATTTGTCATACAAATAATTTTTCACCCTAAACAGTATTTACAACTAAGGAAATCAGAGAGTTTAAAGATGATGCTAAGGCCAATTGATTTAGACATCAAATCCATGGCAGAATTAGGAAGAAAAATTCGCTTTCATAAATTTTCCTTCTGAGACTATAAAATAGGCATAGGAGTAGTCCAATCCACTGTCCACATGGCATTCTGTTTCATGGTGTTTGGCTTATCCATCTGATTAACGGGGCAGCTTGAAGCGAGAGCTCAGGCACTGTCACTGAGGCCACATGGCTGTTCCCTGATGCCAGCATTTTGATCCATGCACATACACGAGATGTAGCCATAAGAACTTCCTAAACCAACCAGAAAGGATCCCAATGGGAATACTCCACAACATATTAATCAAAGTCAAATGGCACAGCAAATGGAACTGGTTCATTAATTATGAAAATTCTTTCACAAAGTGACGTCTTGTTAACTATGTGGAAGCTTAGCACATTTTCACACGGTCCTTTTTGTATCCTCTGATCTAAAATGTCATATTTAGCAATGAATTGAGGTTTTCCTTTTCCTTATTTAGAAAGAAAAAGCTATTTTACGGCAAACCCACATGTTAATAAATGCTGCGTGTTTACAATATGCCTGCTATGTGGGCGGAGGTGGTGTGTTGGTAAAAGGAAGTTTACAATGCCGAGATTTGTTTTACAAAGATGTATGAAAGGAATTGGGAAAATAAACAATGGTCATTTCAAAACCTTGGAATCCATGTCAAGTGCCTGGAGACCCTAGGTTAACCAGGGAAATTCTGTTGCGCTATGTAAAGCTGGCCTTATTTCTCTGCATGTGTAAGCTAAAGTCATGAAAAGAGCCTGTGTCTTCTCCCCACTCCCACTAAAGGAACTTCAGCTTCTTGGCCCTTTTCTTCCCCCACCACGTGGAAATGAAAACTTTAAGCAGCTCACCACACGTCAGGGCTGGCCTTTTATATAAACCGAGACAGTCGTTATATAACATTTGACTTAAAGAGCTCCTAAATATCTCACCTACCCAATCCTATAACAGTACCTGATCATTAAAAACCCTTTCTGGATTTTCTGCCATAACAAAGGCCAAAGTAATGGTAACTTAAACCGATAGAAATTTAGTTCACATAGCAGTCGAATCATAAGCATTAAAGGTTGTTATGGCACTCCATGGCATCAGAGTCCCAGGTCCTTTCTATCTTGTTGCTCTGGCATCCAAAACAGATGGTTTCCATTTTGCCAGCTAGCAATACCTCTCTACCTGGGCCAGCGCACACAGGCTGAATAACAGCCCTGCACACAGCTTCTGAGGTTACGTCTCAGAATTCATGGCCAGAATTCAGTCACATGTCACTCCTGACTGCCAGGGAGGCTGGAAGACATAGTCTCTGTTGTGGGTTGCCATGTACTCAACATTACCAAATAAAGGAGGGAGGCAGCTAGCCACCTCTGCCACATTTTCCTTTTTCGGGTGTAGTGTTTGCCTCAGCATTGTATGGCCCAAAGACAGCACAAAATAAATATTTGTTGAATGAATGAAATACTTACAGGAATATTAATCTAAAAACATATATAAGGACAAATTGCTAGGATATTCATGACTGGTTTTTCCATCAGGTTCTCAGAAGTAAAATTTAGTTTTAACTAAATAATTAAGTTGATTTAAACAGACATATATTTGTATGTCAGGATCATGAATAGCAATGCAAATATCCTATTGATGTCTCCAACTTATTCTTCCAGCATTTCCCAAACCCAGATGGCCATATAACCCTTTTGGCAGAGAACATCCATTAACAATTCCTGGGACATTCATGGAAACTCTGCTGCCTAATCTCACCAGAAAAAGAGAATTCAACCTTTTGTCCACTCAAGTTAGGACTTCAAAGAAGTCTATTAAATATGGGTGAAACATACTTTTTTAAAAAGCAGCTACAGCAAAGTCTTCAGAGTATGCTAATGATAGTTCCATAGTATTTCCCCATAGCTGTTAAAAACTAAATATGTTGAGCAGGCATCTTAACTGGTTTCCTCATTACCCCCAATGATTTCCCAACAATCATGGAAGATGATAAATGGTGGGGACCTTGAAATGTCATTACATCCATCCATCTGCCTTCAGATCTTGATGTCATTACAATACTGAGGGAAAACCACATCAGAACAAAACCTCATGACAGGGTGGTATTGGTACCAGGGTCTGGATAGCATCACTTCCACTTTAAGTAAACACTACAAAGAGACAATTATCCAGACAGACAATCTTAGGTGCCCTATATTTGTGGGCCAGGGGATTGTAACCAACAGTCCCAAGAAGTCTGGCATTTATTTGGAAAACAAGTCTGGATTTTGAAAGGGCCCTGCCCAGAGGTCTTTGAGGAAGCACACTCATAAAGAAGATTATGCTAGAAATTATGATTGTTGCTACATTTGCACAGCATCTCTTCCTTAAAAGGGAAGTAAGGCCAGTTCCCCTTTACAAAAAAGCTACCCAGCAGCAGGTGGCTGCCAGCCACTCCAGGAAGCAGGCACATGAGCGTGGCTGACTCAAGATTCCATTGTTTCGGAACAATTCTTCCTTTATCCATTAAAGGGTGTGAGGGTGAGGGCAGAGAGGGTAGAATATTGAGTTGATAATAGTCTCTTCTAATGACAGAACTCATATAGTATAGAGAGACTGGGTGAAGCTAAATAGAAGGATTGAAGGATCCCAGATAGTAAGAAATAACAGTGCTAATTTTAAAAGAAAGGAAAAAAGCAAGGTTAAGGTGTATTACAATGAATATTAATGAAAGAGTTGTGCTATTCAGTGAAGTCACTAAAACGATGGAAAATGTTTTCAAGTATGATTCATTGTAATTGAAACAGGAAGGGACACAAAAACATCAGCATCAGCATCTGACAAGACTGTTAGCTTGTCGAGTCAAAGCAACCCTGCCCCGGGAGAGAGAAAACTGTCTATCTCCCACTGGAAGCCAAACCAACTCCCTCCAGCCAACATGCCCCAGGAAAATCACTGAGTCTCTCTCACACACACAAACACACATGCATGCATACATGCACACATGCACACACACACTCAAGACTGAGTGCCCAGCTCAACAACAATAGCCAAAGACTGTGGGGGAAAAAGAAGGGACTTTACCAACCCCTTAAGATCCCAGGCAGCCAAAAGACACCATTCAAGAAAGAAAGGAATCAAGAAAAAAAAGTTGATGGATGAATAAGGTCAAAATCATGTTGGGAGATGGTTGACCGCTTCTCTGGATTTAGCCGTCCTAAAAGAAAGAGTGATTTGAGCCTCAATATTATTAGTAGCCCTTCAGATAAGGAAACTAGAGCACACTGAGAAGGAAACAGATGGAGGCCCCACAGGATTAATGAAACAAGAACTAGGTCACTTAAATACAAGCTGCATGTGCAACTATGTCAGCCTTGGGAATTTGCAACTTGAAGAAAATGACCAAAGGCCATCATATAAAGTTATTTCTGAAGGCTAGAAAAACATACAGAAAACATAATGCTTCTTAAAAATGGCAGAAAGAGTGTGGGACTAAGGGATGACCTTGGCATCTATGAGTCTGTGCTCCTACTTTAATTTCCTTAACTAGAAAATTATTTTTGTGTAAAAATTTTTAAACCCATAAGCAGAGGCCTAAACAAGAAATATTCAGCTTGATTTGGCAGAGAACAATTACTCTTGTATTTACTTAACTTCCTTCTGAGAGAAGCTACAAGCTCCACGATAGAGTAAAATGGTTATCATTTGTTTTTATTTTTCAAGATTTTTATTTAATTGATCAAGATTTTGGTGGGGTAGGGGAAGTCAGCAACTCTAAGAAGGGGGAGTTACGTCCTTGAGGTGCAGCTAAAATCTGGTCCTCTCCTGACTTCCCCACAGCTCAGCGTCACCTGTCCAGCTGCCTCATGGGCACTCCACCAAGAGGTCCCAAAGACCACTCCATGTGTACCCAGCCAGACTGAACTCAGCATCTTCCCTTCCTTCACTTGACTTCCTCTTTCACTCACCTCTCCTCTTCTCCTTTCAATCTCCTCTGTTACTCTTTTCCAGACCTCAGTTAATGAGGTAAACATCCATCCATTTTCCAATGCTAGGAATATTTCGGCACTGCTTAAAATGAATCTAACCCTCCTAACATATAGGATAAAATCCAATATATCCCAGCATGGGTATAGAAAGTCCCTCACTATCTTTCCCCAATTGATTTTTTGAACCCATCTCCCCTCCTACCCTGTGCTCCCAACATACTGAAGCATCCTCCAAGCCCCCACACCTGACCACATCCCAGTTCCCTCACACATGATTTTCCCTTCCTCAGGTGTTGGAGATTGAATCATGTTCCCCCAGAAAAGGCATGTTCAGGTCCCAACCCCTGGTCCTATGCATGTGAACCCATTTGTGAATAGGATCTCTGAAGATGTTCTTAGTTAAGATGTGGCCAGACTGAATGAGGGTGGGCCTTAAATCAATATGGATGAAGTCCTTATTAGCAAAGGAAATCGTACAAGGAGATAGAAGCCATGGGGAGCAGCCAGAAGACGGAAGTCAACAGCAACCAGGAGAGAAAGAAGAAGATGCCCCCATGTACATTGCCATGTGAAAGAAAAGCCAAGGAACCCCAGAGAATGCCAAAAGACAGCAGACACCCACCCTGGGAGGAAGCAAGCCTTCTGGCCGCTGAAACCAGGAACCAATAAATTCCTGCTGTTGCGCTAACCCATCGTATGGAACTTGTTTTAGCAGTCAAGAGACTGAAACACCCCAGTACCCTTCCAGCTCTTGTTTGCCAGGGGAACTGCTACCCCACCTCAAGGCTCTACTGAAACCTCATCTCTTCTACGAAGAACCTCCTAACTCCCCAGGCAAAGCCAGTCTCCCCTTTGGCTCCCCATATCCTTGAGGTTTGCATAATAGCACTTTCCAAAATGACTGGTAATTTTTCTGTTTCTGAGACTCTCCTCCTCAGTGAGCTACTGGAGGGCAAGGAGATGTCTTATTAATCTGTGTATGTAAACTCTAAGCACCTTCGTGACCTTCTCTAAAGGGGCAACATGCATGCATACGCTTCCTGCCATGTTTTTCTCCATACCACTAACATACACTTTGCTTTTCTATTTGTTATTACCTGTCTCCCGCCACCCCCCACTAAAATATAAGTTTCATGAAAGCGGGTATAGTGGTCTTTTTCTCCTCTGCATCACCAGTGCCCAGAATAATGTCTGGCACAAGGTGGGTACTTAATAAATATTTGTTGGATGAACATGCATCAAGAATTATCAGCAGAATGTCTACCACATTCAACATATTAGTTGTTCAAGGAATGCTGAAGTCCCATCTACTCCATAGAAATTTTCTGAACATTCTCCCACCTCCTCTAAACACCTACAGTAGCCACAGTGAAGTTCCCCAACACTCAGCACATTATTCCATTAGTGTATTTTAATCTCGTCTCTCCTAGGAGGTAATAAAAATCCCAAGGGCAGGAGCTGTGACTTCTAAGATAATATTAAGTATAACTAGCACCAACTGCTTCCACATTTATTATATCACTTAATTTTCTCCCAAACATCCTGTAAAATAATTTCATTATTCCAATTTGGCAAATAAGGTTACTGAGGTACAGTCTTACCCACTTGGCTTTAAATGGAAGAGTCAGGATTCAAACCAGATGTAACTTCCTGCTCTTCTCATTACCCCAAACTGCCTCTTTGTTTATATAGCACAATGTTAAATTTTTCCAAAAATATAGAAAAACCATTAGGAGAAAAGCAATCACCCACAAACTCCATCCAAAGACAATCACTATTAACATTGGTTCTAAGATGGGGTTTCTTTTACCCTATATATTTTTAAATAATTGCAATCATACTGTACCCACAAATTAGTTATAACAATTTTTCAATTAACATTTTAAAGTTGTAATACCATTTTTAATCAATATTATAATGATAGTTATTATTAGGTTACTCATGAAGATAAATCGTTTTTTCATGTATTTTTTAAATGTGTGTTTTTCCTCTCATGAATTGTCTATTCTTTGCCTGTTCATCTATTTAGGGTTTAATGATTTTCTTGTGTGCTTACCTAAAGAATACTTTCTTACCCTTTTCTTCCGAATACTTTTATATGCTGCTTCTCAACTATCTCACCTGACAAGGACCTAGTATTGTGCTGAATAGAAGATGGGTATAGCATAATAGTGTTGACTGATTACTAAAAATTCTTCACCCATGTGGTGTGTTGGTGAAGGGGTGAGGTATGGGAATTCCACACATGTGCATGATTGTTTTGTAAGTTCACAACTTCTGTAATAAATATATATTAAAAATTCTTCACCCAAACAAGTGATCAAGGTTAATGTCCCCAGCCATGAGATGTATTGATAGCACATACCCCTGATAGGATGTGATGAGAAGAACAACTTCATCTCTGTGACGTTCTCCATAAAAATATAGAACCTGTGGCAGTTTGATATTGTTTATGAATTCTAAAAATAGATATTGGGTTATGTTTGTAATCTGGTCTGTCCCTCCTGGCATATTAGATTACGTTGGATTCAGAGGTTTCACTTTTACTTGATTAAATAATGATTAAGACTTTGATTGGGCCATGTCAGTAGGATGTTTCTCACAGAGAAACCACACAGCAGGGAAGGAAGTTTGGAGTTTGGATCCTGGAGCCTGGGAAGTAAACACACAGAGAAGCAGATATGTGAGGAAGGAGAGAAATCTCCATTAAACACAGGTGGAGGCCTCAGGGAAAGAGACAGAGCCATTTGCCTGACAGTCTACAGCTGGCCTTGTGGAGAAAGCAGAGAAGCTGAGCCCAGAGAGAAACAAGCCCCGGAAAGAGAGGAACCCAGGAAGCCTGAACCCTGGCAGACGTCGGCAGCCATCTTGCTCCAACACATGGCCATAGACTTTGGTGAGGGAAGTAACTTACGCTTTATGGCCTGATAACGGTAAGCTTCTACCCCAAATAAATACCCTTTATAGAAACCAACTGATTTCTGGTATTTTGCATCAACACCCCTTTGGGCAGACAAAAACAACAAAGTCAAACTAAGGGACATTCTGCAAAATATCTGACCAGTACCCTTCAGAAGTGTCAAGGTCATGAAAAACAAAGAAAGGCTGATTCGAATCTTCACGGACTAGAAGAGACTAAGGTAAATGATAGCTAAATACAACATAGTGTCCTGGAGTGGATTCTGGAACAAAAACAGGACATGAGTGGGAAAACAGGTGAAACCAGAATAAAGTCCACAATTTAAGTAATAATATTGTACAAATGTTAATTTCTTAGTTTTGATAAATATCCCATGTTATATAAGATGTTAACATTGGAGAAAGCCAGACATAATATACAGAAACTCTCTGTACTATTTTTGTAACTCTTCTGTAAATCTAAAATTATTTCAAAATAAAAAAGTGTTTTAATGTTTCACTCTGGATACATAACTAATGGCACTTCACAAATGACCACATATTTCCTCAATGCAACCTTAGGTCTTTCATCAATAAACTTAAATGGCAGAATAAAAGAAAGGTTTGCTGACTTCACAATAAATTTAGAAGGTAGCTAAGGTCTAGGGACAGATATTATGATTTGGATATGAGTTTTCTAAATAAGAAGAAATCAGAAACAATAAAATTAGGTAAGCAGATAGATCAAAATTGCCTTCTTAGGGCAGAAAAAGTGGAACACACGAACTAGAAGTGAGTTCTCCTAAAGCCATATGGTGTGTTGGGAAGAGATTGGGTCCTAGAGTTGAACTTTCCACGGTCCATCTCCACATACTTGGGGACTACAGGAGAGTCAATAACCTTCCAGGGTCTTGGCTTCCTCATCTTTGAAATCACAATAACGTTTCTTTAATTGGGTTCTAGAACAGGGGTCAGCAAACGTTGCTTTTCTGTAAAAGGCTAGACAGGAAATACTTGAGCTTTGTGGGCCAGACGGTCTCTGTCGCAACTATTCAACTGCCTCTGCAGCACAAAGGTAGTCATAAAAAACACATAAATATGCAGCTAGAGCCTTAAAGAAGAGGCTCACTGGGGAGGATGATGAAGAAGAGAGAGGAGACTGAGCATTTCCATGTTCCATAGAGCCTAAATTTCCCCTAAGTCCATAGCCAAGGTAATGGCAGGAGGAGCACGATCTACAGAGCCCCTTATTTTCAAATGTAAATATGATTCAGAGAAAGAATCACATATCAGCACCCTGGGAGCCCAGCAGCTGTAACATGTGCTTGCTGTATCATTTTAAAATATGCAGTACTGCTATAAAAGACAAGAAAAAGAAATGGGATGAAAGCAATCCAAAGGATATGCTTGTCACATCGATGGTAAGTAAACTAGTGGCTTGCAGGATGTAGGTGCAACTTGGGGGATGTGTTAAGTAAACTAATGTGTGAAGTATAGCTAGAGAGCAAGCATGTGGCATAACCCATATGGTATGTTACCCACAAATCTTAAATCAGAAACATGTAGACACGTGAAAGATAGAATAAACTGAATTTATGATTTTTAAAAGGTGATAGCACAAACAAGAGTGTTATTTATAGACAGAACGGGATGGAAAGGCTGAGTCATAAGATATGGCTCATGCTCCCTCCAGGCTGATAGCTTTGTCATCACTAAATTGGCGGCTCGAAGCTGATGTCCTTTAGGATTCCATTCTGGCCCCACATGGGCTCTGCCCTGACAAAGCACAGACAAAACCCACAGTCACCGTATCCGTTCCATACTGCTGCTGTAACAAACTACCACAACCTTAGCAGCTGAAAACAACGCAAAATCATCTTTCAATTCTGGAGGTCAGAAGTCCAAAATGGGTTTACTGGGCTAAAATCAAGGTGTTGGCAGGAGTGCTTTCCTTCTGGAAGCTATGGGGGGAATTGGCTTCCTTGCCCTTTTCAGCTTCTAGAGGCCACCTACACTCCTTGGCTTGTGGCCTTACCTCCGTCTTCAAAGCCTCTTCCTCTCTTTCTGGCTCTCTGCCTCCATCATCACATTTCCTCTCTGCCTTCCTCCTTCCTCCCTCTTCTAAGGACATGTGTGATGACATTGGGCCCAGATAATCCAGGATCATCTCCCTGTTTTAGTTCGCTAAAAGCTGCTGGAAGCAATGTACCAGAAATGGGTTGGCTTTTGCATGGGGATTTATTTGGTTGCATGCTTACAGTTCTGAGGCCGTGAAAGTGTCCAAATCAAGGTTTCATCAAGCGATGCTTTATCCCCAAAGACCAGCACATGGAACATGGAGCATCTGCTTTCTCCCTTCTTTTCCTAGTTTCCTTGCTTCAGCTTCTGGCTTCGTCTGTCCCTGGTTCCACTGATTTCAGCTCCTTGCTCTCATGGCTTTCTCTCTCTGTTCCTGGGGCTGCTTCTCTGTGTGCTTCTGTATATTCATGCCATTTATAAAGGACTCCAGTAAGAGGACCAAGACCCACCCTGGGTCATGTCCCACTGAAGTGATTCAATCAACAGGTCCCACCTACAATAGTCTCACACCCACAGGAATGGACCAGCTCTACAAATGGGATTTTCTGGGGTCCCTAAAAACCTCAAACTACCACATGCCCCATCTCAAGATCCTTAACTTCATCACAAATAAACTCCTTCTGCCATATAAGGTAACATATGCACAGTCCTAGGGATTAAGACGTGGACATCTTGAGGGGCCACTGTTCTGCCCACCACAGCCACTCAACAGCTATCTAGTGAGCTCCAGCTATTGGTCAGATGTGCTTGTTCCTGCATCTCTCCCAGGGGGCTGAGTGTGTGCTGGCTCCAGGTAGCTTCCATCTGCAGAGCTCCTATTTAACCTCAATTCTGGTCCTTGAGACCCCATGACTGGCGGGGAAGGCTGACACAGCAGAGAGCAAAGAATGTGGACATGGCATAGTTCAAGACTCAGAAAGAGTCCCCCATGGGCATCTGATCTTAAGTGTATTAACTGCCCCCATCAGTTTCCCATTACTTCTCATGGTATTTGTTGAATCGATTCACTAAGCCACATGATTTGAGCATTTTAATTTGCTCTGTGAGCCTTCTGTTCTGTGATCATTGGGACACCCTGCCTGGTGGGATATTGGAAGATACCACTGCACCAATGCAATTTTCCCCATGTCACCAGCTTTCATACAGAACAGATATTTGAGTCAACAGCATTCTGTGAAATTTGATGAGGGAGGGTGTGGTCCTGAACATGGGGCTTTGCTCAGACAGGGGCGGGCAACTGAGGTGACCTAGCTATGAGTAGCCCACAGCCACATGGTCCCTGAGCATCTGAGGGCTGGGGGAGTGAGCAGGGCACCCAGCGACCAGAAGGAGGAACCCTGCAAGCCAACTTCTCCCCTTCCCACTGTGCCTTGATCAGCTCCGTCAGGGCGTGTCCCAGGCTCATGGCAGAAGAGATTCCAGCTCCACTGTGGGAACTTGCTTTGAGCCAGTTAAACACACCAAGGAACTTGTAATGATGTGGGAAAACTGGTGGTCAGGACACAAACTGGAGAACCAGGAAAGGAACAACGAGCAGAACACTTACTTTTTCATTTGTGCTGTTTTTGAGCTATGGCTTCCATAATACATGAAATCCAAAGGGAAAGGAGAGAAATAAAAGATTTGTGCATCTACAGGTTTAAAATCTTTCTCCCCTTTTCCCCAAACACCAGAAACAAAAGCATTCCAGATTTCAGAAAGGAAATGCATACTTACTTTAATTTTTTTTAAAAAGAACTCCATTTGTAAAGAATTAAGAGGCACTCTTGTGTTCCAAAACTT
>JAQZBX010038555.1:0-23369 GCA_029593785.1 Cabassous unicinctus | reverse complement strand
CTCGGCATCGGGTCCCTGGTTATTAGGGTAAAAGACAGCATTGTGCATGCCCATTTCCCAGACCACCTGTACGAGGTCAGCTTCCATAGCCCATCGACTCGCTGAGTCTGGCAAACTCTCCTGCATCATTCCAGATCATACAAATGGCTCTTTGGAGCCACTCCATCAATGTGTGATCGGGGTTTTCCCCAGCATGCCGTCGCACATTAAAGAGACATTGGCGCAGCAGGGGATGGCCAGTAAGTGACACTAACTTCTCTATCTCAGTCCCGGAGCACACAATGCCATCCATGCCCACGTCCCACAGGTGCAGCAGCCATGCAGCTATGGGCTTTCCTGGCTTCGGCCGAAATTGCCATCCCAATTCCACCGGTTCCGACTGTATATAGGGATGGTACATGGTGTGCTGCACCACGTGCAGTTGCCCAGTGGGGTATCCCCCTTGCCCTATGTCCTGATCGTGCTTCACCTTTTGTGTCATGACCAGACGAGCTTGTCAGATGGGTCTCACTTCTTCTTCCTCATCCGAAGTACTACCAACTGACATGGCTTGACACTCCAGCCGCACATGTGTCTGCTGCAGTTCCTCATGCAACTGGTGAATTTCCCTCCCCTGTTTCAACGTTTCTTGGGTGGTATCTCTTAACAAAAACAGGAACACCCATCCCACCCACTCAGCAGCAGCGTGGGGCTTCATTTCCCCTATAGCCAACTCGGCCTGCTGCAAGACACCTAGCAGCACTGCGGGTTCATTTGTGGGTGTCACATCTAGACACACACACCACTGAGATAACCACTTGGCTACACTGGCCCACACACACGGCAGAGACCACCCAGGGTCCATACTCCCTACCTCCTCATCTGGGGGAGCAGTGGGAGAACACGTCAAATCCTGCCAACTAAGTCATTTGTACACTGTGTCCACCCTGGGAGCCCGTGAGGGAGGTAGGTGGAAGAAAAACTTAGGTGGAGAGGGAAGTTTGCTCATACTGACACAGCCACAGTCTGCTCCAGACAAACAGGCAAGCAAGCATGGCCATTCTTTATTTGTAGGGTTATTCATACACTACTGTTATCACTCAAATGTTCCACAGAAGGAACACGATTAGATACAAGGCATACTGAGCCGGGAGACAAAGGGCTGTGTGAGCTAATAGCTGATTCAGCAGTTGGGCCACTGCCCAAACCTTAACCCTCACACACTTAACCCTTAAACAGCCACTGCCCAAGTCTTAACCCTTACAGTAACACTCTTCCTGAACAACAGGATAGAAGGCCCACCCCCTCCAAGTGCCAGGGCAGACTCATCCTTTCCACACATAAGGGGGGACTTGGACTCTTGGCCCAAGAAGATATCTTAGACCCAGACCTCAGCTTCCTCAATTCTGCCTTTAAAGTCATTTCCCCTTCAATCTGTCCCTTCTCTGTTCCTTTTGCAGCCTGGCAGTGGTTCCATTTATACAGATCTCACAAAAATACTTAATTGCTTTTGCATGTAGTATACAAGGGTCCAAACCAGCAGACAAAAGAACTTTCCACAAATCCTTTCTGGATAGCTGCATTTCCAAGCCTTATTTACACTGAAATGGCTAGCTGGTTCCATGTCCAGTGAAACCCTCACATGGAGCACTATTCTCTGGGGACTTGCTTTCCCAAAGAGCAGAATTTTCCAAATTATCAATTTCTGGTTTCTCCCTATACAAGAGTTCATTTCTTAGCTTATCCCTATCCTTTTGCATTTCACTATAAGCTGCAAGGAGATACTGGGCTGCATTTTTCACATTTATTTTGGAAATATCTTCAGCTAAATATCCAAGCTCATCACTTTCAAATTCTGCCTTCCATCTGACATCAGGCCTGAATTTTGTCAAGTTCTCTACCACTTTAATACAAGGGTCATCTTTCTTCTAGGTTGCAATGACAATGACACATTCATTATTTCTGTCTAAAGCTGCAGAGGAAGTAACTTCAGCATACATATTTCCACCAACAGTCTCTCCACAGCCATCTAAACCTTTTATGTTAAACAGCACACAGTTCTTCCAGACTCTAGCCTTCACCCATTTACAAAGCCATTTCCACATTTTTGGTATTTGCAATAGCAGCGCCCCACTCCCATTACCAAAATTTGTTTTAGTTTCCTAGGCTGCTTAAAGCAGATACCATGAAATAAGTTAGCTTAAACAATGGGAATTTATTAGCTTAAACTTTTGAGGCTGTGAAAATTTCCATCAAGGCATCATCAAGGCAATGCTTTCTTCCTGAAGACCAGCAGCAGGTGATTCTTGGCTCCTCTGCCACATGGCAAGGCACATGGCAGCTTCTGCTGATCTTTCCCTTCTCTTCCAGGTTTTGTTGCTTTCACCTTCTTGTTTCCATAGCTTTCTCTTTCTCTTTCATTCATACCATTTATAAAGGACTCCAGTAATAGGATTAAGAACCATCCTGAATGTGGTGGGCCACACCTTAATTGAAGCAGCCTTGTCAAAAGGCCCTACTTACAGTGGGCTTATACCCACAGGAATGGATTAACTTTAAGAACATGTTTTTTCTGGGGGTACATACAGCTTCAAATGACCACATTCCTTGTTGATGTTTGTCTGTGGGAAGTCATTTAAAAAATGAAGCAACAGAAAAACCCAGCCACATAGTTTTTCAATACCCCTGAACTAATGACCTTACAGTTTTGCAGAGAGGGAAAACATGTAAAACTATCAGGGAATTATATGATATTAAATGATACACCCTTTTATGCTTATATGCTACATGGAGCTGGTGGCCAGACTTTATGAAGATGATCCCATAGTCAGTGGTCTCACAGTCTCATGTTGTTTCCTTGGCTGCTAGGGGTATTGAACTTTCTATTTTGTACAGAAATGTTCAAAAGAATCTCAAACTGATATCTCCAGATTTAATCGTATATACAAAGATTTGTCAGTAAAATTTAAATGTACTGAGGACTGGTATAAGCCTAACACAGTTGTCGATGCAAGGGGAGATACAAAGAAATATACAACAATGGCCCTTCTTTGATGGACTAGAAATAACAAATGTAAAAATCAGAAACTCATTTTTAGGAGGATGTATCTAAAACCTCTAAGAGCTCAAAGTCTGACATTCCTCAGTCTCAAATACCCAAATGCTTATTTGCCTTTTCTCCCACAAAATCCAAATTTTCTGCACTGGTAGGAAGAGGGGTAATAAATAATTATCATTTTAAGACCCTCAGGTGAGGAAAAGGGAGGATATAGATGAATGTTATGACTGCTGTGTGCTGGGGACATCTAGCTTTAGGGGTAGATCACTGAATTAGTGCTTTAATATCACAGAGAAGGAAAATTCATGGAGAGTACTTTAACCAGGCTATGTAAACTGAGAGTATTTTGAGTCAGGTCCCATATTATGAACTATTCATGGGTCTATCATAAAACAACTACCAATGTGAAGAATAAATCATCCAAATGATAAAGCTGGGGTGATTCATTTTCTACAACCTTCCTTCACAGTGCAAATGTGTACTTCTTTAGGAAAATCCTACTCATTAGCTATCTTCTTCTCCTAGGAATTTCACCACTCCCGTTTCCACCAGGACCATATACTCTGAAAGTCCCTTTGTAACATCTGAGTTGTACAAACTGGAATAACACCATGTTAAGCCATGTAGGTTTGGTTTAGGGGTTTGAGGAAAAGAGAGGGAGTTGGAAGACTAGTTTTACAGAATTCCTGTTTTTAGACCAGGTTTCAGGGATCTTACCCTCCAAGCCTTCTAATTTTACTTGGGGTCTGATAGACTCTTTTGCTTGTGGATAACTCTTGAACAAACATACTCCTACACACACAGACACATACATTCCAAGGGAAAACAACTCAAAGATAAAACTGTACAAATCATTTTAAGATAAATCATTATCTTCATTTTGGTCAGGGGGAAGGTGTAGAAATGATACTGCATGTAGGAAGATGGACTTTTGTATTATTATGCAATGTCATTTTGTCCTGTTTTGCTTCATTCTTAGTTTCCAGACTCTGTCTGTGGGACCTAATTTAATATATGATACAGGCAAATTAATTTTAGAACAAACAAAATTAATTTTGTTTAAAATTTTGTTAACGGCATTCCTTATTTTACCATAAATTTTATGTGAAGACCTTCCAGTTATATAGTATATGCTGATTTGGAGCAAAAATTGTTTATTCCAGAAAGCTGATGATACCCCTTAACATCAGAGAGACAGCAAGCCTCTTTCAAGGGCTCCAGCGTCTGGATTTATAAGACCTGGAAATATTTTAGTTGACTTTTATGGACTCTGCTCTCTGTCTGAGGCTTCCTCAGGAATTTATGAAAATGTATAGGCTCATTCCACAACTCCAGTGTGGTGTCTGTAACCAGGAGATTTTGGCTGACTTGGAGGCCTTGGCATAATACATACAAAGTTATTTGGAGGGCTTTCAAGGGGATTTCCATCAAGAAAGTCCCAAAGTGGAAAACTCTCTAGAGCCAGAAATTATTTCACACATTATTTGAGGCACCTTTGGATTCCCTTGGTTTATTTCTCTATGTTACTCCAACATCACCCAACCGTGAATATGCCTGTAGCTACAAGCAGGTCTCACGTAAGTTTACCCCTACATTACAATGGCTCTGGACTCTACCATTCCACAAGGAGGAATTTTGTCCCTTCAGGATATACCCAATCATCTCAGGATGTCTCTAAAGAGATGTGTCCCATGTGCTTCTGATTCTTTATGATAGATGTAATTATCACACAGAAATATCTATCAAGTCTATTTTTCCTAATCTGGCTCCTCCTCCTAAGCAAGTTCAGCAACCTACAAAGCTGTTAGTAGGAACCTTACTATATTCCCTGCTGAGGGTAGCCCACTATGGCAGTTTGAGATTATTTATGAATCCCTAAAAGAGAAAGATTATGTTTGTAAACTAATCTATTCTGGGTGTAATACCCTTTGATTATATTAGATTCTGCTGAGATGTCTTTGATTAAATTGCTTGTTAAGATTAGGGCTTTGATTTGACCATGTCAGTAAAGCATGGCTCAGGTTAAGTCCCCACCCCCTGGTGGGTAAATATACAGACACTCATTCAAGAAGACACACCAGAAGAGAGAGAGCTCTGTCATATTTGATCCTAGGACCCCAGGGAGGATGGACCATTTGCCTGATAGCCTACAGCTGACTTTGGGAAGACAGTGGAGTCTGATATAGGAAGCCCTGAGAGATGAGACCTAACCAGGAGAGAGAGAGAGAACTGGAAGCCCAGAGGGAAAGGAGAGGCCAGGCAGAGATCAGCGACCATATTGCTTCAACATGTGGCAATTGACTTTGGTGAGAAAGCAACCTTGAGCTGGACTCTTTACGGCCATGTAACTGTAAGCTTTTACCCCAAATAAATACTCTTTATAAAAGCCAACAGATTTCTAGTATTTGCATCAACACCCCTTTGGCAGACTAATACACCCACTACGAGCACAGCTTTGTTTATGCCATGAGATGCTATCTCCTGCTAACCCTCAGTGCCAAGATCTGTACAAAGGAGAGAGAATGTCCTATCTTGTCACATGTGGTGTAATGCCTCAAAAAGACCCTCATGAAACAGCCCCTTCAGTATCTGATTTCCTCCCAGAATATTGTGGTCTTTTATAAATCTATTTCTGTCAGATTCTGGAAATAGACTATTCCTAATGCTAGGGTAGAATTTAAGTCAGGGTCCAACTCCTGACCCTGCACAGACATTGACTCATGAGCGCTCAGGAGAGTAACATGTACCCTTGTCAGAGCTTAAACATATTAAAAAATAAAAAACAGAGTCGACTTTCTATAGAGGTGCCTTATGTAGGCCACATGCCAGCCATTCTGGACCATACTATGGGGAACATGATTACTAGCCAGTTCAGAAATCTCGGGAAGTCTAAAGAGAAAAAGCAAACAAATAACCATGTATCAAAGAGAATGACCCACGCTGGGCCATCCAGAAAACTCTGGAGAAGGGGACAGAGAGGATAATAGTGAGGGATCCCAGTAAATGCAAATAAGGACAGGTGAAAGGAAAGAGGAGAGGGAGAACTTACCAATACCTGCAAGCTGGGAGCAGAAAGATAAGAATAAAAAAAGAATCAGGCAAGATAAGAAAAAAGAAATAGAGCAAGAAAAAGAAAGCCAAGAAACAGTTTTGAACCTTAATTTTTACTTCTGGTTTATAACCAGGATTTAGTAGACACTACTGCTACTCAGAAATCCCCAGGACGATAGTTAAGCTGTGCAAAGCAAGTTCAACTGGTTGTGCTGAGGTGCAAAGATTCTGCTAGCATAGACATTCTGGCTTCAGAATGCACACACATTCAAACACATCTAACACCACTGCCTTATATCTCTAAAGTGTATAAGCACTTTTATTTTCAAATTCAGGAAAAGGAAAAGTGGTTGGATGCAAAAGAGCAAAAAAGAGGAATGACAATGAAGCTGATGAAATCCTAAGTGTACAACTGGATGACTTCTGACAAATGCATATACCTGCATAATCATGATCTCATCAAGATATAAAACATTTCCATCACTCTAGAAGATTCCTTCAAGTCCCTTCCTAGCCCTTCTACTTCACCCAGAGGGAATCATTTCTATCATGATAAATTCACTTTTATTCTTATGACCTATAGCTTTGACTGTTCTAGACTTCACATAAATGGACTCTCTTGTGCCTGAGTCCTCTCTCTCCTCAGCATAATGTTTTTGAGATGTGTTCATGTAGTTGCATGAATCATTCTTTCATTCTTTTTTAATTGCTGAGTATTCGATTCTATGAATATACCACAATTTGTTTATTCATTGTCTTGTTAAAGGATATTTGGGTTTTTTCTAGATTTTGGCCATTGTGACTAAAGTTGCCATGATCATTTTTTAATAATTGTTGCCTGTCTGTTTTTATTGTGGACATATGACTTCATTTCTCTTGGAGATAGTGGAGTGGAGATGAAAATTTAGCTTTGTAAGAAACTGCCAAACAGTTTATACTTCAGCAGCAATGTGTGAGAATTCTGCATGTATGCGAGTTCTACTTGCTCTACAATCTTGTCAGTATTTCCTGCCAGTCATTTTAAGTTTAGGAATTCCAGTGTGTGTACAATATATCAGTTTTAATACACATTTGTCTTATTATTAATGCTATTGAAAACTTTTTCACATGCTTATTGGTTGTTTGTATATTTTTCTTTGTGAAGTGTCAATACAAATCTTTTGCCCATTTTTCAAGTTCTTAAGTCATAAATAGGAGCTCCTTACATTTCTGAATACAAATTCTCTTTTGAGTACTGAGAATATTTCACCCAGTCTGTGGTTTGCCTACTTGTTTTCCTAGCAATCTCCTCTGGTGAGGAAAATATTTTAACTTTAATGAGCTCTAATTTATCAAATATTTCTTTCATTATTATTACTTCCTATTTCCTGTCTAGGAAATCTTTGTTTCCCCAAGGTTGTGAAAATACTACTCTATGTGTTTTTCAAGAACATCATTCTATTTCATTAATCCTTACTTAATTACTGTAACCATTATAAAAAGTCTTGGTCTGATAGTGTACATTCTCCAGCTTTGTTCTTTTTTCAGGAATCGGCTAATCTAAGAACTTTGAATTTCCATATAAGTTGTGGAATCAGTTTTAAGTTTTTACACAAAATCTGCTGGGTTTGACTGTGATGACATTAAACCTATGTATCAATTATGAAGGATTTATATCATAACAATATTGAGTCTTCCAATCAGTAAACTTGATATATCTCTCTACTTATTTAGGTCTTCTTTAATAACATTATGCAATGCTTTGTAGTTTTCACTGTGAAAGTCTTGTTTTATGATATTTATATCTAACTATTTTATGTTTTTTTGATGCTATTGAACATACTATTGTACTTAAAATTTCATTTTTCAATTGTTCATTACTAATATATACAAATAAAATTGATTTTTAATAAAATTGTATTGAACTATATCATACATACATAAACAACAAGTGTATAGTAAAAGTTGTAAACTTAAAGAACAACATGGATATCATCATACAGGGCTCCCATTTTTATGTTGCCTTTATATCCCAAAACATTGTTATATTTACTCATGAGTCTAGTTGTTTTTTGGGATGTTCTTCAGTTTTTTTCTACTTATACTACCATATTATCTGCAAATTAAGACTATTTTGTTCCAAACTTTGTCGTCTTGTATTTTTTTTTTCTTGCTTTAATGCACTGGCTTGTATCACTCATAAAATGCTGAATAGAAGTAGTGAAAGTAAGCAATCTTGCTACATCCCTGCAGTTAAAAAACCATACAGTCTTTTGCCATTAAGTTTGATGGTAGGTTTTTCATAGATACCCTTTGTTAGTTTGAAACAGTTTCATTCAGTTTTTGGTTTGCTGAAAGATTTTTATCATAAAATAGTTATTATCAAATATTTTTTCTACATCTATTAATACAATTATATAACATTCTTATTTACTCTGTAATGTATTATAATACATTGATTGAAATTCAAGTTAAACCAATCTTGTAAATTTGGAATACATTTCATTCACTCATGATGTCATATCTTTTCCAATGTTGTGTTAAGAATTTTTTGTTTCTATTTATGAGGGTTAATGGCTTGTACCTTTCTTGAAATGTTGTAGCCTTGTTTTGTATCAGGCTAATACTTGTCTTCCAGAAAGAGTTTGGAAACATGTACTCCAGCTCTATTTTAATGATTTTTTTGTAATGTTACCACTATTTTTTTTTCCTTAAGTGCTTGATAGTATTCAACAGTCATCTAGACAATGAGCTTTCTTGTGTCAACGTTTATTTTCACTTGGTAAACAAAATCAAACAAAACAAAATCAAACAAACAAACAAAAAGTTACACTGATTATGAAAGCATGGGCTACTTTCAGCCAATAAAATACCTATACTCTCCTTCCTCAAGAAACATTATTTCTATATGCCATAAAATTATATCAAAAAACTTTTTGAACATTTATTATTCTCTCTTGTTCGGCACCTATAAGTACTTCATGTTAGTTTGGGGGAATTCCCCATCTCATGATTCCATGGCTTGCCTCCCTGTCCCACTCCTTCAGATTTCTTCCCTATCCCTCTCTCCTCCCTAGCCCACTCCCACCAAAGTAGAAGCCATAAATTAACTTTTCCATTACCTTTGGAAATGGCACTAGTAGCTGATGTCTCCATCAATCATACACAACCATACCAGTGTGTAATCAAAAGCTAGTGGTGCAAAGAAGCAGACATTGCACAGTGACAATCTAGTGGTACCACCCAGTACCCAATTCTGACAGTACAACCTCTGGCAATTGTATCAGCTTTAGATGGAGGGAGCTCCTCACTGCAGCAGTTCCAATATTTTGGGGGGATTTCTCCTGGCATTTTTCAAACCTGCTTCCCTGATTTTTTTGCACTTTCTGTGGAGCTATTCAATATCTGTCTTTAATAAATTCCTTTTCTACTTATACTATATAGAATTGGCTTTTATTGTTTGCAAAAAACAAACAAACAAACAAAAAATCCAAAAAGATTTTGATATAGTGCATCAAAATCACATAGGAGATGAAATGGAATTTTGTAAAACATTGGGTTTATACCTCTCATGGGGTATTGGGAGAGTGGTGAGGTAGGTATGAATATAGAAAAAAATTTTGAATTATCAGTTTTTCATGATGAAAACAGATTTTTAAATTGTTTTATGCTTAAGCAAGTGCAAAAATCATTGAACAAAATGCAAAATTTCTATGAATTTTCTTAGGGTAAAAGAAATACCATGCTATACTGAGCCAATCTGGGCTGGAACCAGCCTGCAAAGAAAGAGATAAGCCTTGACTCATTCTGCTCCTGGGAGTTCTCAAGGAACATTTGACAAGAAAAGGATGCAGAAGAGCTGCCATTCAATGTGGTCTCCCAGGAGGCATCAGAGTTTTCCAGTGTGATGAAGGTTGGAAAAAGGGCATCAATTCTTCCCCAAAAGAAGAAATACACATATGAAAAAATGTTCACTTTCACTAATAATCAAATAAATGTTAATTACATGCAAAAGTATCCACTGAGAGCTACCATGGGCAACCTCTCATTTTACTGGTGTGTATATACATTGATAGAACTTTTTGAATTGGCTTTAGCAAGAAGTATCAAAAATATTAAATATGCTTATCCTAAGAATCAGAAATTGTACTTTCTGATATCATTTTCTGATAAGAAAAATGTTTAAAGATTAAAGGGATGTTTACTTCAGAGTTTCTTATAATATCAAACATCAGAAATAGCTAAATTGTTCAATAAAATATTACTTGGTTAAAAAAATCATAGCACTTTAAAACATTGGAATAACATGTAGCTGTTAAAACAGTGACATAGATTCTAACTGTATTAAGATGGAAATATGTTCACAATATTTATATGTGATAATAGGGAGGTCAGAAAACAGAATTGGTGGCACAATCCATCTAAAATTGTGAAAATGTCTTACTTACACATGCGCACACACATGTACATACATACACATATAGATGAGCCTCAAGGAATCATTTTGATAATGGGTGTCTTGGACTGAGAGATTAAAGGTAATTACTTTTCTTTTTCCTTCTCATGCTTTTCAGTGTGTGCTCTGTAAGCTATTACTTACAAGGGCAATGTATTGATTTTATCATCAGAAAACAATTAAGCTAAAGGATAAAGAAAAGGAAGAATGTGTCATGTAAAACCACTAGTTAAAATGAAAGCTGGATATGTAAGCATATTGTCAGAGCATTTGACATTTTCAAAGGTATTGTATTGGGGGGTGCAAATAGTTTTTTCATTTGTTGTTGTTTTTCCTTCCTTTGTGAACACCAGAGCTATTAAAAAATAGCCCAGATGGATGTAGGCCTGAACAAGGGCATTTTGCAAACCATCATAAAATGGAAGTAATTACAAGATTCATAGAATTTGTGCGGAAAAAGACCGTAGAAGTTTAGTCCAACTTCCTAATTTTACACATGAGGATACTGAGACCCACAGACGGTATTTGTTTTACCCAAAATAATTCAAGTAATAGAGGCGAAACCCAGACCAGAACACTGGAATTTTTTCCCCTTAATTTCCAATCTGGACTCTTTCATTTCATAATTATCAAAGATAACAAGACACAGAAGTGAAAGAAGAGGAGAGACAAATATGATGAATTAAAAAAGACAATCGGCTATGAAATTGTGAGAGAGTGGGGGAAATATGGTATACCAAGAAATGACAATTTTATGAAAATTTTAGAACTTCAGAAGAATCTGCCTAGTTATCCTAAATAATACAAGCAGGAAAACAATGTCACACCTGAGGTTGTAATCTGCTTAGAAATTAATGGCATCCAAAAATGTGTGAATATATATGTGTGTGTGTGTGTGTGTGTGTGTGTGTGTGCGTACAGGTATGTACATATGATTATGACTTAATAAGTCAGTGGAAATATTCTGAGTAAAGGTAAAAAAGTCTACGCGACTCATGCTCTGTGTTTCATTGTGTGATTATAAAGAAGAGGAAGGTCAAGGTCATGCCTCTTGAGAATGTAGTAACTTATAATGTATTGCAAAAGACCTTGTTTCCTTTGAAGTTACACAAGAGACCTGGTGTCACCCCAGGGCTATTGGAGCAATGGACACAAGGCTAGTATCTCCCTTCCCTAGGTGGCCTCTGCTTAGAGCCCTCTCCTCTTCTCTAGGCACAATGAGGACATGTGATGGGAATAACTCACTATTTCTAGAGCACAATGCTTTTGGATATAGCATAAAAATATGAGATCAGTGTTAAATAAAGAGTTTTCTGTAGTCATAGAACAGTGTGCAACTTTGTTCCTGCCTTGTGGGTGGAGAATAAAGACTCACACAAACTTGACTCCACATTCTACCCCCGCACACACCTCTATGCTTCTAATGCCTTTCATTTAATTAACTTAGTTCAAAAGTCCATCTCCTAAACTCCTTGCCAAGGACATGAAATATTTCATCCATTTCTTTTCATCGGTTTCCAAAATTATGGTTACTTGATCGTTGCATGAATGCAATCTCAGCCTCTGAAAAGTCAGATAGTTTCCTTTCTAAAACATAATTCAAAGAACAGTGGATCAAAATAGAAAAGAAAGGGTGCTAGAACATCTTGCTCTATGTTTGGGGGAGAACTGAAACGGCTGACGTCTGTATGGTTTGCCTGCCTTTTCATTGTCATCACGTTGATCACATTAAACTCATTTAGTTTTATGGGGTTATTATTATACATAATTCCCCAGGAATTCCAGTGTAATTTCATATTGATGAGAACTCAGCTTGTGCCAGGTGTGGTGTAGATAGCTGTTGTATAATGTTCTCTACCCGGCACTGCCAGTTTTTAACATCCTGAGTCCTTAGCAGATGCTGCTGGCTTCTTTTAGGCTGCCATCTGTGCCACAGAGAAAACAGCAGTTTCCGCTGGGGCTGGGTGACCCCTCAGAGAGTCAAAACATCAACCTAATCCTTGCATGAGACACTTTAGATCAGTCAGATATCACTTCAATCCATGAAAGCCCAAAGTCTGCTGTATAAATTAAGTACTCAGTGAACATAAAGTTTTATTTTTCAAAATCTGTGCAACTAATAGCTAGGTCGGATTTTGTTTTTTACCCACAATAAAGTGTGAGGGCACATAGTTCAAGCAAAACTGATGAATCCCATCTTCTCTGGTAATTATCCTTGTCCTTCAGGATCCCTGATAGTACCTGACTATCAGATTCAGTTAAAACATCATTAAGCAGTGTGTTTCTTTCTTCAACTGATTTATCTAGAATTTAACTAGAAGCCCACCTGAATTTATATTCAACAGTGTTCTTTATAAGAAAAATAGACAAATATTAAAGCTTATTTCTGTATGAAGAAAAAATATATACTGAAAGTCCCCTGATGATCATGTTGCTGTTGTGATTGCATTTTAAGTATTCTTTGAAAATGCGTTAAAATCAAGATTATGTTTCATAGATTATTTTTAGGGGTACAGTTAGACTATTTTAAGGCTGTGGTTTGAAAGAATATATGAGTTCATTAAAATGTGTTATTCCCTATATTAAAGCCTAATTATGCAAATATATGTGTATATTCTCAACAGTTGTGTGATGTTGAATAAGATCCTTAAATTACTTATCTTACTTAACTCCCCACTGTTAGAAAAATGGGTGACATAGAACCTACCTCAAAGAGGTGGATGAAATTGAGTAGAACACTGACTACATACAGTAAGTATTCAATCAATGTTAGTTATTATTATTACTATGTTTCTATACCTGTGCTGCTTAGTTTTGATCTTTGGGAAATTAATATTTTAAAAAGGTATATAGTGTTTAACTTAGAAGTGCATTTAAATATGCATATTTAAAAGTAATAGAAAAATATGACTTCATTTTTAAGATCTGAAGAAAGAGCATACTTAGAAATTCATTATTATAGAAATTCATTCAGGAGAAATGTCAGCCACAGATGGCCATTAATACTGAACACTAAGTGATAATGTGTGAGCAAAATGTCCATTTTATAGAATTGTAATGTCTTCTTATGGTTTTTAGAAAAGAGCAAAATCATGAAGATGACCAAAAAGATGAACTTCATGTGAACTTTGTTTACTGGTTGGTTCCATGGAGAAGAAACATAACGTAGGTCTCCTGATTCCACATCGGTTACACTGAATTTACAGGAAAGGAAAGTGATTTGGAACAAAGGTGTTTCTTAAACCACAGTGTTGTGATGATAGGAGGAAAGCACTTAACATAAAGCAAAGAAGAAAAATATTTCTAGGTAAGTACGTATTACCTACTCACATTGTGAAATCCACTTTAAAATTCCCTTTCCTGTGATACTAGAATAATCTTACATAGCAAAGGTTGTGTGTAAGTGTACATGTGCATCTGCATATAAGAGAAGAAAAGGTTGGTTTTATAGTAAACTTTACTTTGAAAAAACTGTCTATACAATCTCCTGGAATTAGGCTGTTTAATGACTAATATTCCAGTTCCATGCGGTAGAGCTAGAGGCAGTTTTTCCTGCTCCAAAAATAAGGGGATCTTTACACAGAGAAGAGAGCATCATAACGTAAAAGCGAACTAACAATAAACTTAATTGCTATGCCCCGTCATCCAAAAACCTGGAAGAAATGAAAACATTCTTCGTTGTGATAGTTTGAAATTCTTTTATGAAATCCCAAAAGAGAAAGATTATGTTTTTGAACTAATCCTGTAGGTGTGAGACTTTTTTGATTAGACTAGTCAGGAATGAAGCGTGACTGAGGTTGAATATCCTCCCTCTTTCTGGGTCTGACATAAATGGAGACACACACACAGAGAAAGAAAGGAAGCCACCATATTGATCCTGCCATGTGTGAGAGAGGATTGCAGGAAAACAGAGAAGCCCCAAGGGATGAGAGAGGCCCGGGAGCCTGGAACCAGCTGAGCACAGAGGCACGAAAAGAGTCCAAGGGACTGGGCCCAGGGAGCAGCTCCAGAAGAGAGGAGCCATCTGCCTGATAGCTCACAGCTCAACTTGGGAAGAGAGTGAAGCAGTTGAGACAGACAAGAGGCCAGATAGGAGACAAACTCTATGCCTAGCTGCCCATAGCTGAGCTCTGGGATATGGTAGATTCTGGAGGGGAAGACAGAGATCTTAGCAGAGATTAGTGGCCATTTTGCTTTGCCACGTGGCAGGACCCTAGAAAGCATCTCTGTTGATGCCTTGATTTGGACATTTTATGGCCTTGGAACTGAAAGCTTTTACAGTAAATAAAATCACTACTATAAAACCCAACCCATTTCTGGTACTTTGCATCAGCAGCCCTTTGGCAAAGTGAGAAACTAGTCAAAGAGGGAAGTTTTTGTTACTCACTAATGCAAGCAGGATCCCATACACTTTGATGGCAGAGAGTGGAGGAGCTATCAGACCCCCATGTGAGTTGTGTTCTTCATTATCCAGACAAAGGGGATGTGGAAAGGAGAGTCACAAACAGATGGGGCTGCCCCTGGCTGGTCCCTGGAGTTGAACTCCAGACCTTTGCTTTGACGTTATCAGCTTAATTTAGTAGTACCTTCTATGGAAACTGGCTAGGAGTCCTAGGGCTGGACTTCCCAAACCAAGTAACTAACCAAATCTTCTAAACTGATGGAGCTAAGTCTGGTTACACTCTTGCATTTCTACCATAAGACTGGCTCCTCACTGAACCTGCAGTATTATAATTCTAGCTTCCTCTATTGTTTTACATTAGATGTTCAAGCTTCAACTAATTTCTGGAACAGTCTGGTGTCTAAAGAGAGAAAGTGTTATTTAAAAGTGTCTTTTGCTCCAGTGGTCCCATTCCTATGGAAGTGACAGTCCAGGGGCATCCATGATAAGACACCATCTTGCAGGACTGTTTTGAACCTTGAATGAGATAAAAACAAAAAGTAATTTTTTGTTTATTAAATTACGAAATGGTATGAAGATATATCATTAATATTATTATTAAAAATTCCACGCTATTTTCTCAACTATTTAGGCTTTTATGTGTTAAATGTATTAATATGTAAGCAATCACAGTCATTTTCAAGATCCAGCAATTAGACAGGGCTTTCCCTATTTCAGATTTTTAGAACTGTATTAAACTGTAAAGGCAGGTAATTAAAGCCATTTCCATATTGGCTTCCTATTAAAATGGTTTTTCCTTTCTGAAAAATACAAGTAACTGACCTCTTTGAATAAACAATCCGTGTGCCCATATTCTTGGTATGTGCTGTGGTTGTACAAATGAGGATGATGTGATCCCTGACCTTAAAGAGAAAGGAGGTGCAAACTTCATTTCCTTTACCAGCAAGCATTTCCTAAGCATCTGTAATGTATGAAATCACTGTTTCAAGACTTGGAAGGAAAACAAAGACTTGGAAGTTATACCAAAACATGTTAACACAAAACAACAAGAGTAATAATGTGGAATATATAGAGAATGGAGGTGGAAAGTAATGAAAACATCAGAGAAGAAACGTATACATGTAATTAAATTGAAAGTGCCCATAGAATACCAGAGAAGATCAAAGAAAAAAGTGAAAGTTTAGAGCACCAAAGAGAGAGAGTATCCTAAAAATTTCTGGACAGAAAAAAAAGGTTAACTTATGGAAGAACTTGAATTGGATTAGTTTCATAATTCTTATGAGCAAAACCAGAAGAAAATATAATCATATATTCAAAATTCTGTAACAAAGTTGTTTTGAAACATGGTTAGCCACATTAATATCCCAAATGTTCAAATAGATTTTATAGGCAAGAATTCAGAATGTTAAACACTTTCATATTATTTGGAAAATAATTAATTTAAAAAAAATTAATATTTCTGGAAACAATATACCAAATATTGTTTCAGGAACTTTTTATATAGTGTAATATTTAATACTGAAAAAAGGGAAGAAAATCTCAGAGATATATACTATTACTATTCACACTTTAAATTTGAGGTGTTAAGAGGCACACAGAAGTTAGGTATATTGTTCATTGTTGTACAGATACACTGTGGTGGATACAGGTTTTAAAATAAGTCACTTTAGAACCTGCACAATTAATAACTATGCCAAACTCTTGTAATTTGAAAACAGATCCCAATCATGGTAGTACAACTGAATACCCATGTGAGTAAAAATAAACTTTGACCCCCATTTCACAATATACCCAAACATTTATTTGATCTGCATTCAAACCCAAATATAAAAGCTAAAACAATAAAAGCTTCTAGAGGAAAGCATTAGAGACTATTTTTTTTAACCTTGGAAAGGGAAGATGCTTTCAAGAGGACACAAGGGCTAGGCTCGAAAGGAAAAAAAAAGCTAGATTGGGTTACATTAAAATTAAAATTTCTCTTCTAAAGTCACCATTAAGACAATGAAAAGGCAAGTTATAGACTGGGAGAAACCTTTGCATGCATGTAATTGACAAAGGCTTTGTTTTTAGAATACATAAAGAACTTTTAAAAATCAATAAGAAAAAGACAAAAAGCTTAATTAAAAGTGGCCAAAAGACTTGACTAGACAGTTCACAATAGAAAATATATGAATGGTCAGTAAGTACCTTCAGGTTTCTCAACATCGTTATTGAAAGCAGAAATGCAAACCAAACCGACAGTGTCATAGCCATTCACATGCACATTAATGCTTACAATTACAAATGCTGAGAAGAGAAAATGAGAATGAGGATATGCAGCAACTGGTATTCTCAGGCATTGCTGATAAGAGTGTAAAATTGTACAACTTTTTTGAAAAACTATTTGGCAGTTTCTGGAATGATAGAAATACTTTATGCTTTGTTTGAGATGGTAGTTACACAGATGTGTAATAGCAGAACTCATTGAATTGAACATTTAAGATTTCTTCATTTAATTGTGTGCAAATTTTCTTCAACTTAAAAAATACATTCTCAAACCTCCAGAAATAAAACAATTTCAAAGTTAGATGCTTTCACCATGGAGAGGATGGGAAGAAGAAATAGAAAAGAAGTTGTTTTATTTTGATAAGGAAAAATGATTAGAACTGATTAATTCTAGACATTGTAAAAAATTTAGGTGTACATATGCATATTAAAAACCGCCAGGTAAACCCTTAGATTAGATTCCATAGATATTATATATATATATATAGTAGACACACTAAAACTCAGAAAGTAAAGCAAGAAAATATTTTCAAACCTGCTAAGGGCATCCAAGGATCAGAGGTATAAAGAGAGAAACAAAGCATGGCTAATAAAAACTAAAATAAAAAGAGTAATCCCAAATATATTAGTATTGTAATAATATCAATGGCTTATATTTTCTATGTAAGGATATAGAGTAATGATTCTTTGCTTGAATAGTGTAAATTAAAATGGCTATAAAAATTGCTTTTTAACAACTACATGGACAAAAATGTAAAAGATTGATAGTATAAACTAGCAATGCTTATATGGAGAAATAGGTATTCTACTCATGTTTTCTTAGCAGGAGATTAAATTGGAACAAGCTTTTTAGAAAGCAATTTACATGATATATCAAAATAACTGTACACAAAACAAATAAAAAAAACCAAAAAGATAAAAACAAAAAAGGAAAAGTAAAAAAAGAAAAAAAAAAATAACTGCACATAGCTTTTCACTCAGAATATCGCTTTCATGAATCTGATATACAAGAATGCAGATACATGCACAAAGATTTATCTGTATGGCTGTTGCAAATTTTTATAATAGCTCTAAAGTGTAAATTACTCAATGCCAATCAAAAAGGGCATAGTAAATTGTAATACATATCTGCTATGGAATATATTCAAACATTACAATCAAAGAAAAAATCTATCTATTAATTATCTATCTATCTATCTATCTATCTATCTATCTATCTATCATCTGTCTACCAATCTATCTACAAACTGGCATAGAAAGTCATAGACAAACACATATGGTGTGATGTTATTTTATGTAAACAAGTATGTATGTATATGCAAACATGCACACACAAGCACACATCTAAATGCATAGGAAAAAGTAAACAAGAATATATGAAGGGAACCTACGCGAGGTTCCTGGGTTCTTTTTGCCTGTAGCAGAGAATTGGGGTCCACACCAAGGTTTAATCACACAAGGGAAAGAGTTTATTAAGCGGACAGGGGCTCTGAAGACAAAGTCTCACATCAGCCTCCCTGAACAGTAGAAGTAGCAGCATTATATTGGCTTGTGTAGGGAAGGAGTTCAAAGGGTTGGGTTATAAGACAGACTGATGGGGAGGGGCTGCATCTTGTGCATACTCTATAGCACTCCATGCTTCTGTACATCCACATGTACAGAAAAGGGCATCTAAAAACCACCCGGAAGTGGAGAGTTTATTATAATGGGCTAAAGTTCTGCTAAGTTCATTCTACTACCCTACTGAGTCTGCTAAAAACTGGAAAGTCTTAGATTTTGCAGTTAGCTTCTGACTGCAGCTACTAACTGTATTCTATTTTTGGTTGGTTAGCTATTGCTGCAAGGCTACGATTAGCTTAACGGGGCCTAACAGAGGAAGACAGAAGTTGGGTGGCTTTATTTCTTACAAGTCGTCCTTACATATACACCAAACTAATAACAGAGGCTTCTTCCTTAGGGAGGCTGTTTGTGGAATTTGGACATAAACATTTTCATGTTTTATTCCATAGGTATCTTGATCATTTTCACTACAGTGAGACTATATTTACATCCTTATATATTTACATTTATGTATTGCTTAAAATAGAATAAAAATAAAACACGATGAGGCTGATATTTAACAAGAAGTTCATTTGACATTAAATATTTGAGATGGGTTTACCAACCAAAATAAATATTAGGGATTCCCCATCCTATAAAATATAAAGAAAGATGCATAGGTTAGTGGCTAAAGTCAATATTTTGGTCAGAAGTAAACATTTTTTAATATGATGATATCACCTCAATGAGCACATAGCAGAAATTAGAGTGAAACAGATAAAAGACAATTGTGAGAGAGATCCTGAAGAGGTGAGAAGGGTTGAATAAATGGGAGAGGGGCTTCATGAAATATATTCTCAATATTTTCTATAAATGTTGAGGATTTGGGAAAGGGAAAGCTTTGGGCTACCCTTCTAGAACTCATTTCCCAGAATTATGCATGACCAGATTATACCCCAGAACCTAGTATTTAACAGATATTAGCCAGTATAGGCATGTTTATTACAAACAAAGTAATCATGAGTTCAGATTATGACTTTTTAAAAGATGTGGATGATATGGAGATTTTCAAAGGTAAAAAGAATGTTTCTATTTTGTTCATGAGAAATTAAGGATAATGTATTGTCATTAAATAGCATGCATATTTATACCCTCATTCTCAGATACTAATTCTTATTATTCATTTAAATGTGAATACATTATGTTTCTAAAATTAAGCATCTAATACCTAACAAATTAAATTCAATAATTAAGTCTAAAATGAAAAGGGATTAGTGGGTGGAAGTACATTTTGTAATCTATTATTTCATTTTTTAGAAAACCACAAAAGAAAGCAATGCACAAAGAAAGAATTTTATAGGGGAATTTAGAACTTGTTGGGAATTTATTAGAAGTCGACAAATATTTTCTTGTGCTGACTAGTGAGGGGGAATGACATTAATAAGAATAAACATGAAAAGGGTAATATGTCACATAGGCAGAGCTGCTACAAAGTAAATAGAGCAGAAAATAGGGTCAGTGGATGAAATGGATGAGGAGGTGGATTTAAGTGACACAGGTTAGTAGAGACCAGAATGAATGTGAGGGAGGCATGTGAGTGTTTGGGGCAGAATATTTCAGGCTAGAGGGGAGAGCAAGTACAAAAGTCCTGAGATGAGACTGAATCCAGGGTATTGAAAGAACATCAAAGAGCTTCCCATGTTTGGAATTCAGTGAGTGAGCGGGAGATTCTTAGGAATTCAGGTCAGAGGGGGAGTTAGAGACCAGATCACACAAGGCCTTTTCTGCATCAGTAAATAGTTTGTAGTTTATTCTTGGTATGATGTGAAGCCATTGGAAGTTTTTCAAGCAAGGATGTGTCATGACACAATTGGCATTTTTAAAGGATAACATTAACTAATCTCCAGAGAATAGATGTGAGTCAAGATTGAAGGCAAATAATTCTTGCAGTTGTCCAAATGAGAGAGACGGTGGATGGGACTAAGATTTGGGGAACCGTATATCACAAGTTGTTGGGGGATAGCCATGGTTTCCACCTGTTGTTACCCCATAATTATTAACAGCACCTCCTTTCACTCTCAAACAATATAAATCATGTAGTTTCCTAATTAAGTGACAGTGAAGGCCATGTGAAGTGTCTGGGTAAATTTTGAAGGAAGCTTCAGAAAATTTTTTGATAGATTGGGTGTAAAGTGGGGAGAAAAATTGGAATCAAAGGTGATGATAAGGTTTGGAGCCTGAGAAAGGTGACTTAATGGCAGTTCTATTGAGGGAGAAATGCTAGAAGAGGGACCCTTAAGAGAGAAAAGATTTGGGGGGTGTCTTAGATCAGAACACCCTGAGACTAGGATTTGTGAGTAATTTACTAAGGAAATATATCCAGGAGAGACTGATAAGGCAGTAAGAACAGAGAGTGGAGCAAGGATGTGATATCAGACAGTCCCAGCACCAGGGAGCTGAGCACATTGTATCTCAGAGTTGTTCCTGCCTTAAGGAAATTTGGGCATGGGTTTTGGGAGCAAGGGAGAGGAACAAACCCCCAGGCCCTTCAGGTTCCCTGTGACTTCTAAGCCTACAGTAGCCCAAGGGAAGGGCTCCTAAGTTTTCAGGTACAAATCATTAGACTCAAGCCATGCAGTAGCTGGGGATGGGTGCAGAGACCAGGTAACAGGGGTTTCAGGGGTTCTGTGTGGAGCATGGACTAAAGTGGACTATAGTCTCCACTACAAAGATAAAAGTCAAGAGTTCACTTTAGGATACACTCAGAAGCATCTTAGGTAATCAAATCAAATGAGACAAGTAAATATATGTCTCGAGGTAGGAGAGAGGTCAGAGATAAGTATAGCCATTTTTGAATCAATAGAAAGCATTTAAAGACTGAGCTCCAGGGAGTGAATGTAGGTAAAGGAGAGAAGGGCAGACCTGTGTGAGACACAGAGAAAGCATGGCATGCAATCTGTGGCTTGAGCAATCTTCACCTTATTTGAAAAATAATAGGTCAAGACAGTAGGGCTCTCAAGGCATGACTTCAGTGATACATTGCTGTAGGGCTGTTAATTTGGCTTGTCTTTGGCTGTTTTATGTTATGTCTATCCATTTCTACATCTCTACCCTCCATTTCTTTGCCACAGGAAAAGGTAAACTCAGCATCTTGTTTTTTCTCTGAATGTAGAAATATCATAAAAATTGTATCAATTTTGATGACCGGTCATTTAGGCCAAAGACATACAAAGATACAACACTGTGAGATCCCATGGATTCTCAGAATTACTTCAAGTTAGTTATACAATTCCCATAGAAAATGAATTTGAAGTAATTCTAAATAAACAAAATTCAAACAGATTCCATGCCTTTGAAGACAGGGTAGTGTTTACTAAATCAAAACAAATAGTCATAGTCATTTGAAAGTCCAGAAGAGTTGAATTTGCTGTTGGAGGGATTAACACTTAAAGGGCCCATGACATCTTTTTGTTTGATATCTGTAAATTTACAACTGTTGGGTTTGAAAGAGAATTAACAGGCTCTTAGGCCAAAATCCAATGCTCACACCATCCCCACAAGGAGTCAACCAATCTTTACTTGAAAACTGTAGGAAACTTGAAACTTCCTAAAGCCATGCTTTCCATATGAGAGTGGTAGAAAAATCCTTTCTCACAGCAGAGACTGGTATCTCTTTTCTTTGTCTGACCTTCCTTTAGGTGAGTCTTTGCTACAGAGCTCTATTCTGCTTTTAACTTTAATCTCATCCCTACTTCCTCTCCAGCACATTCATTCAGATGGTGATTAAAGGGTAAGAGAGAACAATAGCTGGCAATATTAGTTCATTCCTATAACCCTTTTCTAAGCATTTTGCATGTTATTTGCTGTCTTAATTCTCATAATGACTCTATCAACTAGATACTAGTATTATATCCAGTCTACAAATTAGGAAATAAGATACAGAGATGTTAAAAACTTGCCCAAGGTAATTGAGGTGTGGAAGGCCATAAACCAGGGAAGTCATAAATTCCTAGATGAGGAAAACCTGGAAACCCCCTTTCCCCCAGATGCATTTAAAGTTCACATGCATCTTCCTAAACAGGATAGCAGGAGACTGCAAACAAAACAAGCTGAGGGAAATGGGAATCCTCAGGGAAAATTCTGGGTTGACCAACTTCCAGTATATTGAGAGAGGTAGGCCTTTTTTTTAAGAACAGTTGGGTCCAGTGTGTGAGTACAGGGATGCCCAGAAAAACACCAGCCAGAGTGTTATTTGTCCTGCAGGAGAACCTGGGAAGCAAATAGAAATCACAAGGAAAAGAATCCATCACAGCCACTGTGTAGCCATTGTAGTGGACAGTTAGATATGCTATTGAAGTCCAATTAAAAGCAGAAACTGAAGTAAGGAGATTGGATGAGGCTTTAACTCTAGAAACAGATGTTAGATTAGCATGTACCAACAACACTACTGTATTAGCAAAAAAGGTACAAACCAAAGAGGGAAAAAAAGAAGAATGGCATGTAAAGTTGTGAATATGCATAGAAGGAGGAAGCCCCCCCCCCCTGCCCGCCCCAGCAAGTCCCAGCCAGTATCCTGAGGGAAGGCTGCTATCTGAAGGTGTGGGATCCCTGGGAGAGTGCTGAAGAGGGAAAACAGGAGG
>JAQZBX010038554.1:0-23365 GCA_029593785.1 Cabassous unicinctus | reverse complement strand
AAGGGGGGGATAAATAAATAAAATAAATAAATCTTTAAAAAAAAAAAAGAGTTAATATATGTAAAATGCTTAGCATAATGGCTGGCATATTTTAAGCATACTATAAGTGTTAGTTATTATATTTATTGTTATGAATATATAATATGTAATTATTATTGCTAGAGTTTGATGCTGGTTCTAGGATTCAAAGGTCAAGAAGTACAATGGAAAAGAGACCTTTGGAGGAAGAAAACGCTCATGGTTGGCAAAGGACCGTCATGAGAGAGTGACTGGAAGCGCCAGTGACAGAGCGCCTGTTTCCTCCTTTGTCTCCGCCCACCGCGAGGGCATGGCTGTTGAGAAGAGTAGCAGCTCCTAACCTCAGGCACGTCTGCAGCTGAGACTCTCCTGACAACTGAAATTCCACATATGCAAAAAAAAGAAAAAAAAGTTTCTCTCTTAAAAACGGAAAAAGTAAAAACAAGGTTTCTCTTTGTCCAAAATCAGTTCAAGAAAGAGGTTATTACCACACAGCAGCATAATTGAGTGGGATTTTTGTACCATGAACTTCATCTTTTGTGCCACACGGTTTTCTTGTTCTCTCGGCCCGCTTACCTGATCAGAGCCCTGGTTTCCCGCGGCGCTCGTAGCCTTGATGAGAGCTGGCATCACTGCCTTTCTAAGCCTGGCTTTATTTCAGCCCCTCGGGAGAGTCTGTGCTCAGGAAACCACGGTCCCGCGGGCGCCGCCACTCCCCTAGTGGTAGAAATGGCAACTGCAAGGTGGTGCCTCGAGGCGCTGGCCCGAGTCCCAGGGCCCCCGGGGCCCCCCACGGCCCACAGCTCAGCGACAGCCTGGCCTCCTGGGGCCCTCAAGGTGCTGCTCACGCCGTTCTGAGGCTGGATCTGGCCCGAGCCGCCCGCTCCCTGCTCGACGTCACCAGCGCGCATCATCCCTGTCCGCAAGGAAAGGCAGGCGGTGTGTGCGTGAATTGTCCTCACGGCGCGGCAGTGCACCCTCCCCCGGCTGCGGCTAGAGGAGCATGGAGTGAGGTTCCAGGACAGCAGAGCAGCCGCCAGAGCTTGTCCACCCTGCAGGGATGTGGACTGCGGTGATAGGTGGGGACAGGAGGTGCTCAGGGTGACCCTGCTGACCTTCTCGCTGTTTCTTCTCGGGAGGCAGCGGAGTCGGCCAGAAGGGCCCTGCTGGGGCCCGAGGCTGGCTGTGGTCTCGGGGCAGGTGACGGTGACTGAGCTCTCTGAGCCCAGCGTCTCCATCTTTCACCTGGTGCTAATAGGGCCGGGTTTGGGGGGCAGAGCCACCGTCCAGGGCTGCTCTCTGCTCCCAGCCCCCAGCCCCCCAGGAGCAGCTGCCCTGAGCTAGGCCTGACTCAGAGGAAGCGCGGGCTCCTGATTCCCGGCGCGGCTCCCTGGGCTGCCTTAGTCATCGGAGCCGGGCCAGACGGGGCCGCCTGGAGGGCCGCGCCTGCTCTGCGCTGAGCCCAGTTACCTTGCTTACTGATGGTCTTGCTGGCCGGAAACGGTGTCTGTGTGCTGGTAACACATATGTTCTTCCAGTGGGGGCTTTTGTTTTTTTGGAGAAAGTGATGAGTAGCTGCAGAGGCCTGGAAACTGCCTTTGGGCTCGGAGGGACAGCGGAAGGCGGAGCAGGGGGCAGAGCTGACTAACTCGCAGGGGGACCTCCGGTTAGGGCCCCTCACCTCCGGGGTTGCCCCCTGCCCCAGGAGCGCAGGCTGGTGCCGTGAGGGGGCTCAGAACGGTCTCCATGCACGCTCTGCTGGACACGAGCCCCTCAGCCGTGGTCACTGCCGTGTGGAGGCTGCCAGCGCTATGTGATCGTGCTGATGAATACTTTGAATATGTGAATTTTGATTTATGATTCGAATGCAAAGAAAGCTTTGTATATATATGAAAAACAAGGGTTTTAGCTAAGGGCTTCTTTTCTTTTTGAAAGTAATACACAGTGCTCTCCCTCTGCTCATTAAAATGCACACACTCAAGACAGAAAACTCGGTGTATCGGGCATAGTGACAGCAGGCCTCCACAGTCACCCAGACGCCCTCGTACACCCGCACAGCCCAGACCACCGAGCCCCCTTGCACCCTCTAAAGCGCCCCGGTTTGGATGAGAGCTTACGTGGGCCCTCCACCCTCCTGCATCCTCCCAGAGGTAACTACGTCACCAGTTTGGTCAATGCCTGTAGAACCCTTTTTCCAAAAGGGTCACACAGTGACGCTGAGCCTGGACCGTGGCCCCTGAGAGCTGGCTGGAGCGTGGCTGGGGCACCAAACAGCTCTGTGGCTTTGAGCAAATGTTTTTTGCTGTAATTTTTTCCCCCTGTCAACAATTACAGTGTATAAATATAATAAATGCAAATGGTAAAATATCCAACCGTATAAAAGGGTACAAGATCCTCTACCCCCCACCCCAGCCCACTCCCCAGAGGCAGTGCCCTTCCACTGGACAGGCTACTTCACCTCTTTGCATTTTGGTCCCCACCTGTAAGGTGGGGCTGGCACATCCTCAGCTCACGTCCCCTCACCTGTCCCAGACGGTACGTGCTCGTCCATACTCTTCTGATGTACAGTAAATGGTAAAATATGGCCACTAATGTTATGATTATTGGCATGCTCTTTTGTAGCCTGATTTTTTTCACTTAGCCAGTATACAGGAGGGTTTCTTAACCTCATTTATAATAAACAAAAATCCCCCAGTAAATATGGAAATGTGAGTTTTCTGAGGGGCCTCTATTCCCATGTTGTCCTCAGCAAATATTGCCAGGTCCAGTAAGCATGGAAATGGAAGCTTCGTCCCCCTCCTTCCAGGTGGGGTCTGGGCAGTCTGGGTGTGTGGGAGCAGCAGGGTGGAACGTTTGCACTGCTGTTTGTGGTGTACCTGTTCAGTCGTAAACAGAGCCTAAGTTTCCATCTGGCTCCTCTCGCTGGCACTAAACTCGCATTAAAAAGAAAGGAAGAAGGAGCGCAGTGAAAAAGAATGACATCCAAGCTGTTCCATGGATAGGATCAAAAACAGATTTGGCCCCACAACCCCCAGTTCTAGTGTGGTCAGAAGGGAGGCAGGAGAGGGAGTTTTCTGAAAGAAAAGAACCCAAGGAGGTGTATTTTGACCATGAGAAAGATTAGTTCTTGTCACTTCTCAGGGAAGATTGTACTCACTCTGTAGTCCAAACATCCCGCTGAGACTGGGGACAGCTGTCAAGAATGCCCTCCCTTTCCTGTGGCTTTATTTGGTCAGTTGCAGCTTGTTTTGTCAAGTCAGATGCTAGAGAGAATCCTCAGTTATGTTCAGCAGAATGGAAACTGTGGTTCACAGGCTCCGGTCTTCTTCGGCCCCTCCAGCCCCCTGGCTCTCCTCTGCCAGGCTTGACGCTCTGGCGCACTGGATTCGAAAGCCCTTTCCTGGGTTGGGTGTCCAGTGTTTGGGCTATGGCACTAGAATATCTGTCCTCTGCTTTTACTCACTCCTAAGGCTTCTGAGTTTCTTTGAAGTGGATTAAAATACAGACTCTTTCCCACCCACCCCCAGGGTCAGGGGGAGAGCAAGCAAAATAATAAACACTGGTACATTCTTCTAAAATAACAAAGCTATTTGGGCATCAGATGCCTATCCATTGGAGTGTATTCATAATTTTTGGCAAACTGTTGAAAACAAGAGATTTTTTGCTACCTGAAGATTAAACAGCAGTGCTTATTTCCCCAGGGATGACACCTTGACTCTTGAACGCATTTTCTGCGTGTTGATGTCTTTTATGTACATTGGTTATATAGCAAACAAGCTTTCATTATTAGACTCTGTCTTTTGTTAAATGCATCTTTCTAGAATAAGTGTATATATACACACAGAGAGATGTTTTTTGTTTTAACCACATTAATGTAACAGGTTAAAGAAGTTTTTCTTTGTTAATTACCTGTATTTTATTTATTGCCGCATAACAAATTACCCCCAAGTATAGCAGCTTAAAACAGCAAACGTCTACTATTCACATGGTTTCTGAGGATCAGGGTTCCAGGAGCAACCTAGCTGGTGATTCTGGCTCAGGATTCAGTCCAGATGTGGGCTGGGGCGGCAGTGGGCTGAAAACTTGCCTGGGCTGGAGAATCCAGTTCCAAGCTCACGCACATGGCTGCTGGCTCCGGCTTCAGTTCTGGTCCAGGGGCCTCTGCGTAAGCCTGCTCACGACGAGGCAGCTGGCTTGCCCAGAATGAGTGACCCAAGAGAGTGAGCCCACCGAGGTGAGACGGAAGCCGCAGTGTCTTCTGCGTCCTCATCTCGGAAGTGGCCGCCACCACGTCCTCAGCACCCACTGGCTGTGCAGACCTCCTGGCAGAGCATATGCAAGGGCGCTGCAAGCAGGCTGGCTCCCTCAGCCCCTCTGGGCCCTACGGGTCACACCTCTTTCACATGCTAAACGAGCTCACCCTCTCCGAGGTCCCCCAAAGCCTCATCCCATTGTAGCGTCCGCTCAGAGCCCAGAACACCGTCACTTAAGTCCAGTCTGGGTGCAGAGCTCCGCGGGTAGCGTCTCACATATGCCTCCTTGGGTGCAGCTCCTCTATCTGCAGACCTGTGGACCACAAAGTCAGTTTACCTGCCTCCCCTCAGCAGCGACCGCCACTCTAGGCATTCTCGCTCAAAAGTGGGGGGAGTGGGAGGCGCAGGGGCGTCCCAAGCAGCCCTGTAGTCCAGCAGGCAAACCTGGAAGTTCCTTGATTCGGACTCATCCATACCCTTATTTGGAGCTGAACTACATCACTCCTGACTCTGCCTTATGGACTCTTAAGTCCATCCCGAGCCATCCTTCTTCTTTAATGAAAAGTAGCATACATTTGCTCGTGAATATTGTCAACCTGCTTCTCGTCTTTAGAATTTTGTGCTATGAGTCTTTTAGTCTAAGCTGGGAGTGTTTCTGCTGATGTCAGTCTTTCAAAAATGTTGTGAGTCTTCTGTGAATGCTATGGGGGCTTATTTTTATTAGATCAAAGCCAAACCCACAAATCTCTTTGAGATCAGCCCCTCTTTATCTTGAGTTTTTGCTGAGGGATACTGTCCTTAAGTTTCTTAAAACCCCTATTGTTGGATTGAGTGAATCTGTGAGTCACATTCTTAAAATATTTGGTCTGAGTCAATGGTAATCTGAGGTCCAGTGTTTTCCTGGCAGTGTCCTGGATTTGATCTTTGCTAGAAAGCTATTTCTTAATTTTAGGATCATTTGCTATCTGGAAGGGCTGAGAATTTTCAGAATCATGAAGTTCTGCCTTAACCATGTCTAACAGTCTTCCTTTTGGTTTACCTCCTGAAAAGCAGCAAGAAGAAATCAGGTGGCACCTTGAACGCCCTGGCTGGAAATCTCCTTAACCAGTCACTCAATTCGCTGGGTTCGTTTTCTACTTTAAACGTAACTGCAGACGACGGTGCTGCTAAACTTTCTGCCACTGCATAACAAGGGTCTCCTTTCCTCCAGTTTCCAATCAGTTTCCTTTAAGGCCTCACAGACAGCAACTCCAAGTTCAGAATTACACGAACAGTGTGTTCAAGGCACTTAGTCTTTCACTGATACTCTCTACAGAAGCCACCCCCACGTTTCAGGGTTTTGTTACAGTGCCCTGCTTCCAAGCACTGACAATTTTACAACAATTCTTCCAGATGAACATGTTTATACCCCAATTATTCTCAGTTCCAAACTGGGAAATGGAGACTCCGAGGGGTTGCGACTTGCTCAAGGCCACACGTTTACTATGTGGAAGATCCATGACACAGACCTGAGAATGCCCAACTCCAAAGTGTGTTTTCTTTTCACCACACCATGTTCCTTCTGGGGGAAAAAAGGCAAACATCAATTATTAGCACTTTGGAATTGCTGAAGCCTTGACAGGAGCGTCAGGTCACCTAACTCTGCGTGGCACCATGTAAATTGGATTCTAGTGTCTTGTACTGTCCAGTACAGAGGCCCGGGATCTGCAGGTGCCCCAAAGGAGCTCATTTTATAAATGGGGAAACTGAGGTTTCTCAGGTTCCCACAGCTGAGGAGTGTGAAGAGTCAGGATTTGGACACGGTCGGGCTGGCTCCGCAGTGCTTTATCTTCCAGTGCTCCACCATGCCTATCATGTCTTACTCGTTAACATTCGGATGAGTGTCAAAGGCATCGTGTTTACTGAGGAGGGGCATAAGGGGCTCACTATATCACTTTGACTTCTATATTCTTGGGGTCCCTCGTGAATAAAAAAGGGAACTCGTAGGTTTCTCATAGAGATGTTGTCATGATTGAATGAGGCAATGGCCTGTTGGAAGCCTTCCATATAGGCCTCACACTGTCAGGACTCAGCAGACTTGCATTCCAGCTCCAGAGCTGGCCGGTGACCTGAATTAATTATTCAAGGCCCTGTTTCATAACTGCTGCAAAACAAAGATGAAAACGGTCTACTCTGGGCATCACCAGGATTTGACGGAGAAAAATGAAATGAGTTACGTGACAAGTGTTGAGCTGCTCAGCAGAAAGTTATTCCAGAAGTCTGGCCTTCTCTATCACCATCTCATGGTATGAAAGAGCCTCATTCTGAGTTCTGTAATACCCCTTAGGCTCCAGCCGGGAGCCCACGCGTCATTGAAAGCTGAGCGCCGTGCCAGTTTGTCTGGGGCTTTCCGTGCAGATGAAAGGGACCTCGGAAGAGGCCATCGGGTCCGCCCTGGCTCGGGCCGCGTGTCTGCGCCCAGACGTGTGTGGTGAGATGCGGGCAGCGGCCCCCCGCCTCGCTGCCCGCTGCGCTGCCCGCGAGGCTTGGAACCAGCTGCAGCCCTGGCCCAGGCCTCTTGAGGCTCCGCAGTCGGCCTCACAGTTTCACAGGTTTATTCCTGGTGGCAACTGGTCTCACAAGGTAGGAAAGTATGAATTTGGAGCTTTGCGGTCATTTTTATGTAACAATGTTTTAATACATAAGATGTTAGAGTCGAGCTTTCTATGCTTTCCAAACGGTGTCTGTGTTTTGATTTTTAATGTGCTCCTGAGCAAGGCTGTCTGCCAGCACCGGCCGAAACTGGTTAGCCAGGGCTCCGTACCTGGAAGGGGTCCCTTGAGGAAGCACTTCAAGCCATTTATCCAGTGTTGGCTGCTGTGCCCTTGGCTTGGAGGCCGTCAGCTTTCCACCAGACCTGCCGCATAGTGGAGCACATCCTCTGAGAGGGCGACAGAGCCAAGCGGAGAGCAGGTTGCAGGGATGACGGCTACAAAGCAGATGTTATTAGCAGGCGCTGGGTGAGCCTGGGAGGCTCGGGACAGGAGCTTTAGTTCAGCCTCCAAGGTGGGCCACGAGACTGTGGTCTCGAAGGAAAGCTGCTCCCATTTGGCCAAGCCTGGTATCCCGAGAATCCCCAGGTGAAGAAACGCTTCTGCCTGGTATGTAAATTCAGAGCCCAGGCCTGGAAAGAGTGATGTGGATGAAATCCAACATCGGGGTACAGTCTTGAACACTCACAAAGGCACCAGGTGAGAGCCAGAAGCACGGGGTTTGACCATCTCATGACCACCCAGTTTTTATCCTGCTTTCATTATTCTTAAAGTAATAAACATGATTTTTTAAAAAAGAATAAGAAAATCATACTTGCAGCAGGGTGGAAACGGGTTTGCCATCGTTAGAGGGTTCAGTTACACTTGTCACGTCCAGTGATGGGAAGGTCCTAGGTAATGGAGTCAGGATATATGCCCCACATTTGATCTGTGGGACTCGGGGTCGTCGTCCTGTCCCTCTGATTTCTTTAGTCTGAAAGGGATTCTGGGTCAGTTCAGGGCCCCTTCCCTTCCGCCAGCACTTAGAGATGGCAATGGACTGCCCACTGCAGAGCTGAGCTCTTAATCGTTTATGTCTGGTTTCCGTTTTTGTTTCCCTCCTAGAATGGAAGTAAGCGTGACTCTTTGAGTCTGAGCACCTTTTATACGGTTGCGCACGTCAGCTGGGCGCCTGCACATCCTCTGGGCACTTTCTGACCAAGCGCCCGGGATAAGGACCTCCCTGCGCCTCACCCTCGTTCACAGATTCCTTAGGGAGAATCTGGCAAAGTGCTTTGGGAATTGGAATGAAATATGCGGAGACCAGACTTGTCTCCCTGAGTTGCACCTGAGCGGTTCAAGCTGAAATTAAATAGACTTTCTAGAGGGAGCAACTCGAGGATCCCCAGAGCAGATTCTGCGCAGTGCCGCCGGCTGCTCCCCAAGGACTGGCTTGCTGTACAAAAGCACCTGTTTTAAGGATGAGTTGTATTCATATATTTTTTACTACCCTTGACCTCAGACATCAGGACCAGCTTGTGAGGCTCCTCTTGTCTTTAAAGCCAGTGCACAGAAGTGCACCTTGCATTGTGGAGTAACTATTTCGGTATCTAATCGGGAAAGAGTCGCAAGGACGTATTTCCACACCCCATAGCTCCTCAAGGAGAAGTGCCAACCCTAAATGCATAAAATACGGAAGACGGAGCCACCTGGAAGCTCAGCACATCCGTGACGTTTTTATCCTCCAGGCGTCGTGGGGGGGGCCAAACCGCGAATTCTGTGCAGGTGTCCGCCCCGGCCTGCCTGCCTTCCCTGCTCGGCGTTCTGAGGTGGCTGCTCCCGTGGTTGCTGGGGACGCGGCCTCGTGCGCTGCAGGTGTGTTGCTTAGGGTCAGTGGTGGGCCTTGTGCCTTCCACACATGACTGAAGTTGAGATGAGCCCGGTATAAACGGAGGCGGGGTCTCGCGTAGGGAGCAGCCTTGACCTAAGAGAGCTGGAGGCAGAGCCGGGCCCCGGGGAAATCGCAAGCCTGGGGTCCCCCTGCTGCCGTGGCGCACCCGAAACGCAGCCCACGCCCAGATGGCAGGGCGGGGCTGTGCCGTGCTTCCCGGGGCGCCGAGGGCTGCAGGGCCTGAGTGCAGAGGACAAAGCCGGCCGCCCAGGGGGACGTCCAAGGGCAGACCTGCCAGCCTTGCGGCTTTGATCTACGCAGGCAGTTTGAAGGGCAGGACTCTGACAGTGACCCTAGAAACCACTGTGGAATGGTCCCCCCATTCCACAATCCATAAGCCCTCCGGCTTTATGTATTTTATTTCTTAGTGTGACATAAAGGTAGACAATAGGTTGACGAGTTTACCACCATTTAAGGTATAGGAAGTTGAGGCACAGAGAGACTAAGAGGAGAAGCTCGAAACTGATACTGATTTTTAAGTCTCTTTCTGTGGTGTTGGCACCTCAACAAATTCTCAGCAATTTCCAGGAAGCAGATCTCTTAGACGCTCTCACATGAGGGCTCTTAGTAATATGCTGGAAAATCAATGTTGAGTAATCATTGGCAAAACCACCTCTCCACTCTCCAAGCATGGTTACACGAATTTTGAATTACTGTTCTCCCTAAATAATTATGATCAAATAATAACTGTATATTTCTTTCTCCTTCAATCTGTACATTTGTTCTGAGAGTTTTCAGTTATATTAGATGTTAGTGTCTGGTACTAACTGGTATTGATAAAGTAGCTGTTGAAAAATCATTGTATTATGGATGTGGGTGAATAGATAAAATATTGTGTAAATATATATAAACTGAAAGCCAGGATGCAGAATTCTTTGAGTTTTCTTTGTACTCAGGATTGCATTACCAGTTTCTGTAATTCAGGCATTCTGGTATCCTGTACTATTTTTAAGTACCAAATCATCACTTTTACTCACTATGGTACTGTTACTCATTATTTAAACCTCTGAAGTCTGAATCAATGATGTCTCAAGATCAAAAGCAGTGATCCAGTTACTCAACTGAAACGAAAAGACAATTTAATGTACCGTCTACAAGTCTAGACAAGTCTGTTCTGTGCAAGATGCAATAAGCAGCTCTATTGCAGTAATGCAAATTCCTGATGCAAGAATAATTCTCAGTCTTGTTCAAAGTTAGTTCATATTAGTGGAAGATGAACATGATAGTATTGAACTCTAAGTACGACAAAACTAAGAAGATAAAATAAACCATAAATGCATTCTCTGAAACAAAAACTACAGGTTGCTATCAAAGTTTCCATTTTTTAAAACAAAATAATGTTCAAAATATCTCCTCAAAATTATTAAACAAGAGATGATATTATTTGAAGAGGTAAAACCAAAGGACAATGTTTGAAGTTGGCTCATGATCATCTCCTCACTAGTTCTCAGATAAAGAGAGTCAGGAAAAGCTTTTTCAGCAGCTGGAAAATTTTCCATGAAAATTCAGGTATGACTTAGAGATGACACACTTTTAGAAAAATAACATTTAAAAAATATTGAACAATATTTTCTCTTTAACTTTTTATTATTCATTACCTGTTTTCATTTTTATGCTAATGGCTTCTTTGTTTTTCAACATGATTTTATTTTTATTAATATTATTTGCTAGTGCTTTATTTTAGAATGACCTTATATATTTAATGTTTGCATTTATATAAATATAGTTAATTGGAGATGATTTTAGCTTATAAATTGTGTATTTGACTGTATTAAGTATTTAGTCTCACTGACTTTGCGGTGATATAATTTTGATTAGAAATCCTGGTTTGAAGTGAAATAAGTACAAATATGTTATTGTCATTTTGTCCCTGTGTTGGAATCAATGCAAGTTTCTACTTATCTCAGAAATATGTAAATTTTAATGTTTAAAAGGGCTTTGAATTCCAATATTATTTCATGTCTAACCCCTCACACACGTACATTAAGTACAGATTTAAAATTGTTATCATCACTATGTGACAGACAAGGAAACGAGAGCCAGGGTCCCTAAATCAACCCAGCCGCAGTCCAGCCAGGCTCTCAGCCTTAGGACCATCTGCCCTAGGTCAGGCTGCGCACATGAAGGGGCCGAGCGCTCAGCACCTGGCTTCCCCGTGCCCGCTGGTCAGCCGACGTGCTCACGGGCAGCCCACCCGGCCAGGGCTCTCACGGCCATGCCTAAGTGATTACTGGGACAGTTTAATAATCCACAGTCGCTGTTTCATAAAAACCAGAAACCAATTCATTAGTGTTCATGATGCTATTGATCTTCCAACTAATTCTGGTGGAATAAAAAGTTAATTTTAATTTTTTGATTAAGTCTTTTGACGCCTTCCGACAGCTCCATAAAAAGCCCATCAATATATTCTCCCACATGGCCACCCTGTCGGATACCCCCATTCCCCTCACCAGCCAACCTCCCCCCACACCCGCAGCCTCAAGGAAGGGAAGGTTCTGGAGGCATCATCTGTTTCCCATGAAGCACCCCATCCTTCCCTTTCTCTGTGCTTCGTGTCTGGAGTCTCTCCAGTTCCATTTCTCCAGGGGGGAAATTGCTGGAGAAAAAAATACCTGCTCTGTGGAGGGTAGAGAGGGGGTGTCACCTGATATGAAGGGGGCAGTGCCCAGGAATCTCTGTTCCTTAACCAGACTTCCAACAGGCCTTCTGATCTCAGGGCCTTGACCTCACCCGAACCCAGGACCTCCCATGTGGGAGGGAGGCGCCCAATTGCTTGAGCCACCTCCACTCCCTGCTTGTTGTGTCTCTCATTGTGTTTCCTCATTGTGTCATCTCGTTGTGTCATCTTGTTGTATCATCTCACTGTGCCTGCCTGTCGCATCAGCTCGCTGTCTTGCTCGTCTTCTTTAGGAGGCACCGGGAACCAAACCAGAGAACTCCCATGTGGTATGTGGTGCCCACCTGCTTGAACCACATCTGCTTCCCTGAGATGGCTTTAGAGGAGGGATTGGGGATATTTTTGCTCTTCCAACATGGAACGGGATCCTTTTACAGATACTTTAGATGGTTTTGTCTTTGTTTTCTGACATGCAGTGTGCAACCCAGACAAGAGAAGCTTGGATAGAATTCCTTTTTATTCAGGGATGTTTCAGCTAAGGCTTTTAGGTAGTAACAACAGAAACCAACTCCAGTTACCTTAATTTCCCAGACTCCAAGGATAAGCTGAGCGTCCAGGTCTCGGAGAGGGTGCGGATCTAAGAAGCAGGCACTGACCCGCCGTCTTCTCGGGCCATTTTGGGAGGCTCGCACTCCAGCCGTTCCCGTTCTGTCGTCGCGTCACCCAAAAGTCAGATTCCTGGAAGAGAGCGTCTGATTGCCCGATCTGGGTCACATGTCCATTCCTTGAGCATTCTTAGCCAAAAGAAAGGGGAAGGATGTTGGCAGGCAAAACAGAACAAATATATAAATAGATGCCCACCCAGGTGACAATTTTATAGGGTTGGAGAGTATTGGAAGTTGGCTTTGCCTTTTTGAGATCTTTCGGGCGAAAATTCTGCTTGGGATGTGCCAGTGTTCCTGGCAGGCTGCTTTTTATTACAGTGTCTGGTAGACCAGGCTGTACACACCAGGAAAAGCAGGGCACACTTGCCACCAAAAACTCATCTGAATTTTCATAAGTACGACTCTCTTGAAATGGTTTCCATAGAATATTTTGGGCTAGAGTCTTTGGAGCAGAATCACGAAATCTTTCTAGGAAGAAAGTACTGCTCTATTTTTTTTTCACTCAAATTCGAATTTTCTTTCTAGGAAGCATCCCTGAGATAATCACACCATTTTCCTTGGGGAGAGAGTTTAGTTCTCTACTCCAGGTTTCCCTGAGGACTCAGAGTCACACAGCTCAAATTTGTGAGACAGTCAGCAGATTGATTTATGAGCCAGAGCTTCAGGAGTCGTCTGGAACCCATGTGTCTGAGAGAGGCAGGAGCAGTCGGGTGTTTTCCTAAGCCCTTCTTCCTGCAGATCAGATAGTTACCCTCGTAGCCAAGCACCCATCTAGAATAACATCAATATTTCAGTCTCGAGGTGCAGACCAGTCTCAAAAGTTTGTGAATTGTCAGCACAATTAAACCAAGACTCTGGCATAGCACAAAGACATTTCCCAGAAATCTTAGGCCCCAAAAAAACAGTTATGTCAAACAGATAGGAGAGTTTCAGATTTCTCAAGAAAAGGAAAATTACAGCCGTATTTATGAGGGGGAATCTGTACAAATCCACTGTTTTCCTAAAGTCATCAGTTTTCAGACTTCAGCCCGAGAATGCTTCTGAATAAATAATCTGGAGTTGGTGTGAATTTTTGGTGTTTGGAAAATTTATTAGCAGTTAACCTCAGAACATTGCCCTCTTCTGGAAGTACTCTTGAATGTCTTTTCTGCAAGGAGCTGCTATAATACAAAATGAATTTAATGAGGAGCCTATAGGTACTAGGTTTTTATTCTAAACATCACCAATCAGATTTACACGGTTCAAGCCTTTCTCGTGGCAATACAAATAGAAGCAGCAGATTTGAAGTGCTGCCGAGGTCATGGCCTGAGAATTGTGATACACCCAGACTGTTTTAGCCATTTTCAAAAGACTCGACAGTTAGCAAACTGTGCAAGAGATTTCATTTATCTTAGAGAGCTTAACAATCTCTAGCATCACCCTCACTTTCCAGAGGAAGCTGAACAGGCAGGGTATGTGATGGACAAGCATTGCGTCGAGGAAGGGCTGAGAATGAGGCAGGCACTGAAATGTCTTCAGTTTGTGATTCCCACTGGATCCCAGTCCAGCTTCTATGAAGACAAAAATTGCCCAGGGTAATGTAGTTTGAAAGTAATAAACTGAATTCAGCAAAGAACAGGAGTAGTTTGATGGGTAGGAGATTAACCAATTGGCACTTTGTAAGTCTTGTGCTGTTACTACCGAGAGAGTAAGTGATTGTTTTTCCTTGCGGGATTTAAAAGACCACGGCACTGGAAGGCGCTGCTCAGCCTAGTAAGCTACTGGCCCAAAAGACGGCGCGTGATTACCTCGGGCCACAAACAGCTGGCGGTGCGCCTGGCCCTGCTGAGTTGTGAGGGGTCCTGGGCGAGGAGCCTGGTCTGATCTGACGGTCCTCGTGGCTGCCACGGCGATACGAGGGACCCTGACGAGCGCGGCTGCGTCTTCAGCCCAGCACCGCCGTGCCTTTGTGGCTGAGGTGCCCAATTCAGTTCGGGGAACATGTTTTTGAGCTCTTCCCTTTCATGTTTTTAACCCTAGTGTTGGTACCAATGCTTTTAGACGATCTATGATACTGAATTTCTTGTGAAACGTAGCAGGCAGGCCATTAATGCCTTTAAAGTACAATTAATGCAATGGATTGTGACAGGAAGTGAGCAGGGTGATTAAAAACCATTACTGCCCAAAACCACACTTAATATGTTTATGCCCAGTTGGCCCGACAGAATATTCTGTGAGTCCAGGAGGGAGAACCCAGCGGAGGGACCCTGGTTTAGGAAGCCACGTGGCCGGGTGCATTCATTTAAAGTCTGGCAATCATCTCTCCGACAGCTTAGCCTTCTGTGATTTTATATTTACTTACAACTGACCACATTCGACCGACTGAAGACATCGTAAAGCCGAACATTGTCTTAGCTTGTGTAGGACTGAAAAAATACTGCCACGTTCACTAAATACTAAAATTAAACTTGGAGCCATTTGCAAAACGCGGGTTGAGGGAGGGGCAATTTGCCCAAGTCTTTAGGCACTAGCCGGGGAAGCCCGCACCTCTTCTAAACCCAAGTCAGAGCAGAGCAAGGGCACGGACGTCTCCTCGACTTGCACAGGGAACTCCCAACCTTACTGCCGCTATAATTAAATGCTTTAGACAGGCTCTTTTCTTAGGAAGCTCCAGGAGGCGAGCTCCCACGGCACATCTATGTTCTTGACAGTGTTTCAGATTCTTCACGGTTGGGAATATTTTCTATCTACCTTACTAAAGCGTACAATGCTATTTGAAAGCCATTTCCCCCTCCATAGATTTCAAAGGAGATGGATTCACTCCTCATTAAACAATCATCTATTGAGCAAACCCCGTGTATAGACAGTGTTCTGGACGCAGGAGGTAGAGCATGGAGCCTAATTCTGGCAGGTACTGTACTAGTGGACTGCACCTCCTTACACCTGACCAGGACCCGCACCGTCATCTTGCCACGTGGCTTGGCAGGGCCTGGCACGGCCGCACGTGGGACCTGGGGGCTCACCCGCCTGCTGGGCCTGGGGGTGCTCCTGCTCATGGAGCCCTGAAGGCGTACCCACGCGCGGGGCCTGACGACGCGCCTACTTCTGGGGCCTGGTGTCCCACGTGCCTTCTATATTTTTCTTTATTTTTATTTATTTTTTCTTTATTTTTACCGGGAGGTCCTGGGGATCGAACCCAGGTCCCTCCATATGGGAGACGGACGCCCAACCATGTGAGCCACATCCGTCCCCCAGGAGGCCAGTTTTAAGGTAAACGGTGGTCCCTGGTGCCGTGAGCCCCTATCTCTCCTCTTTCTGTTCAAGTCTGGCTTTCGTCTCCTTCTTCTATGCTCGTCAGCCTCTTTCCCTGACTCTCCACTCTCCCTGGTGGATACATTGCCTCTTGCTTTTCATTCTTCAAATACCCTAAAAGAGAAAAGAAAGTAGAGAGTAAAACAAGTCCCAGACACACAGACAAGCAAGCACATTGACAGCTGCCTGGGATGGTTGGTATCAGCCCGTCTTTAGGAGTGGAAGCGTTTTCTAAATAGGAGCTGCGTCTATGTTCACATAGACCTACCTGGGTTTGTTCGTTCCTTCGTTTATTTATTTTTACAATAAGCACCTAATATTGTTTTTTGTTCGTAGAAATTCGTGAACCGTAGAAAAGCACCAGGATGAAAATCCCATTCTCGCGTATTGCCACCACCCAGCATCACCCACTGTCAACATCGTGGCCTAATTGCCCCCAGTCTCTCAGCGTTTACCGGGACCCCAGGGGCCTGACCTAGCAAGGACTCACCCCTGAGGGTCCTGATCACACCCATTCGCTAAGGGGAGTGAGGAGTTTTCTCGGGGTCTCCAAACAGTAGCTCTTGTTGCACCGTCCGCGCTCGTGACTCCCACCCCGCGGCCCCCGAGCCCGCCCGGCTCTGCTCTTATCCACAGAGCACGTGGGTGTGGGTCTGCCTCTACCGAGCTCAGGCGCTTGTGAACTCATCCTTAACCGCAAGTGATTGAGCACACACCCCCTTGGCTACAGTCATTAGAAAATGTTTGAAGTAAATCGCTTGACAGTGGCTGCCCCTGGGGGAGAGGCAGCCCCGCTTTCCGTTCCTCCCAGGCCTGAAGAGTGTCAGAGGAGAGGGTTTCAGTGCTTCCCGGGCTCCTCGTGGGGAAGGGTTTCCTGCCAGGCTGGGGCTGCGGTGAGGGGTGAAGAGGGCAGAGGAGCCCGGGTGCGGCTGCTCGGCCCTTGCCTCCCTTCTCTCCGCAGCCCCAGGCCAAGCTTGGGACGAGGGCAGCGAGAGGGCAGCGGGCCGGCCCCAGGCCAGTGGCTGCAAAAAACGCCGCCTCCAAGTCCTAATGAACCCCCGGCTGCCCTATGACCCTCAGGCGGGAGCTGAGGGTTTCTTCACCGCATAGCTAATAGGCAAATGCAACTTAATCACAAGGAAAACAGCTTTTATGAGAATCATCTCGAAGTCCCTTCTCCAGCCCTGTTAAACCTGTTAGGGGGAGGCCAGTGGGCACAGGTGAGGAAGGCTGCAGCCTCCAGGCTGAGCCGACTCCTCTCCCCGCTGGCTCCGAGGGCCTCTGACCCACCCCCTGTGCGACTCTGAGATGGGCTGCAGGTGATGGAGCGAAAGCAGGGGGAGAACCTTTCTTTTATTCGGAGCCCGCCGAGCGCCAGGCCATTTGCAGACCCTCAGTCAACCCTCACAATCTCTGTGTGGAGGGTCAGAGTGTAGCCCTTTTACAGAGGGGAAACCAAGGCTGGGTAGGTTGAGTAACTTCCAAGATCACACAGTTTAAGTGGCAAAATGGGACTTGAACTCACGTCAGACAGACTCCAAATCCATCCCTTCTAGAAGAGTGCTCTGGGTTCTACACTGGGCCCAGAAGCTGTTAGTTATGGATGCCAGGCAAATCTCTAATCAGCTTTGCATCAACATCTTTATCAGTAAAATTAATTGTGGGAGAATCAGATTTGATAATGTGAACTTGTAAAGGATTAAGTCAAGCCTGAAAAGCCCACAAATTATCTAAACTGACTAAGGAAGAAATAGAAAATCTCAACAGACCAGTGACAAGAAAGGGATTGAATCAGTAACCAAAAACCTCCAAACAAAGAAAAATCCAGACCAGATGGCTTCATTGGTGAATTTTACCAAACATTCAAAAAAGAATTAACACCAATACTTCTCAAACTCTTCCCAAAAATTAAAGACGCAGGAAAACCTCCTAACTCACTGTATGAGGCCAGCATTACTCTGATACCAAAGTAAGATAATGACATGACAAAAAGAGAACATTATACACCAACAATACCCCTTGTGAATATAGATGCAAAAATCTTCAACAAAATAATAGCAAACCGAATCCAACATCACATTGTGATAGTTAGGCTCATGTGTCACCTCGGCCAGGTGACACATGAGTGCCCAGTTGACTGTTCAAGGAAGCACTGGGCTAATTTTAATAGAAGGACATTCCATGGGCTTTAATCATCAGTGAGTTGATTGCACAGATGGCTGGTCACATCTACCATCAACTGAGGACCTTGCCGTCAGCAGTGAGTGACGTCTCATCCAATCAGTTGAAGGCCTTAAAAGGAGAAGTGTTTCAGCATTCAGAGAGAGAATTCCCGCCTCTACTTCAGACAGCCAGCGTCTCCTGGGGAACTCACCGAGGACCTTCATCGGAGGCCCTGGCTTGCAGTCTGCCCAAGGAATTTGGACTTGTGCATCCCCATGGTCGTGTGAGAGAATTTTATAAAATCTCGTACTATTTGCAGATATCTCCTGTAGGTTCTGTTTCCCTAGAGAACCCTGACTAATACACACATTGAAAGGATTATACACCATAACCAAGTGGGATTTATCACAGGAATGCAAAGTGGTTCAACATAAGAAAATCAATCAATATAATATATCACATGAATAGAATGAAGGCAAAAAAAACACACGATCACCTCATTTGACACAGAAAAGGCATTTGGCAAAATCCAGCACCCTTTCTTGATATAGGCACTGAGAACACTAGGAACAGAGGAGAACTTCCTCAACATGAAAACTCCACAGCTAGTGTCTTACTCAATGGTGAGAGACTGGAAGCTGACCCTAAGGTCAGAGGCAAGACAGGATGCCCCTGTCACAACTGCCATCCAACGTTGTGCCAGAAGCTTTAGCCAGAGCTTTGAGGCTAGAAGAACAAGTAAAAGGCATCCAGATCGGAAAGGAAGAAGTGAAACTATCTCTATTTACAGATGGCATCGTCCTATACAGAGAAAATGCCAAAAAATCCACAAAAAGTTATAATGGCTAATAAAAAATTCAGGAAATTTGTAGGATATAAGATCAATACACACAAAAAAATCAGTTGTGTTTCTATACACCAACAATGAGCAATCCAAAAAGGAATTTAAGAAAGCAATTCCATTTACAATAGCGTCTAAAAGAATAAAATATTTAGGAATAAATTTAAGGATATGAAAGACATGCGCTGAAAACTATAAAGCATGATGAAAGAAATTGAAGAAGACCTAAATAAATGGAAAGATATCCCATAGCCATGGCTAGGAGGATTTCATATTGTTAAGATTTCAATAACACTGTCTTAGTTTGCCTCAACTGCTGTAACAAAACATTACAGACCAGTTGGCTTAAACGACAGGAAATTATTGCCTCACAGTTTTGGAGGCCAGAAGCCAAAATGAAGATGTGGCATCATGGTTTCTGAGAAGCCTGTAGTGTTGTGATGGTGGCTCCCCAGCAATCCAGAACTCAGCACCTACCTTCATGCCACGGCCATCTGTCTCCTTCCAACTCCTTCTGAAATTGTGTCCAAATTTCCTCTGCTGATGAAGACTCCAGTCCTACTGGATTCAGGTCCACCCTAATCCAGTTTGACCTCACCTTCTCCACATCCATGGGACTGGGAGTTAGGACTTGAACACGTCTTTATGGGGACATGATTCCATCTATAACACTAGCCAAAGTGATCTACAGATTCAACACAATCCTGATAAAAATCCCGGCATCCTAAACTTGTGTGTGTGTGGGTGGGGGGTATATGGGAAAGCTATATTTTCTGCATGATTTTCTGTAAATCAGCAAATGCTCTAATAATTTTTTAAAAATTCCAACAGAAATTTTTTCACAACTGGAAAAGCCATTCCTCAAGTTTATATGGAAATGCAAGGGGCCCTGAATAGCCAACACCATTAAAAAACAAAAAAGAACAAAGCTGTAGGACTCACACTTCTTGATTTCAAAACTTACTACAAAGCCACAGTAATGAATACAGTGTGGCACTGGCTAAGGATCAATACAGTGTGGCACCAGTGGAATGGAACTGAGAGTCCATAGATAAACTCTCACGTCTATGGCCTCGATGGGGGAAAGAATAGTCTCTTCAACAAATGGTGCTGGGATAACTGGATATTCACATGCAAAAAGTGAAATTGGACCCCTGCCTCACTCTATGTATAAAAATTAACTCAAAATGGATCAACAACTTAAATATAAGCTAAAACCATAAAACCCTGAAGAAAACAGAGGAAAAGTCTTTAGGACCTTGTAGCAGCAGCAGCAACAACAAATAGATAAATTGGACTTAGTTAAAATTAAAAACTTAATTATTCAACGTTTATTGAGCCTACTGTGTGCCAGGTACTGTGGTAGGTGCTGAGGTCACCATGTTAGGACGTGGCGCCTGTTCAGTACCAATATGGTGGACACGTGTGGATTCTTACAGTACAGTGTGACAGGAACTCCATTTAGAAGTAGGAGCAAGACCAACGAATTCCTTGTGGTGTTAATCCAGAGAGGCCCGCTACTTGGATGTGCTCAGTTTTGGCCAGACAGATCCCTTTCCTCAGGAGAGATTTTTGACAGCTTTGTTGAGGTTTAACTCACATACCATACAATTCACCCATTTAAAGTGTACAGCCCGATGACTTTTAGTATATTCACAGAGTTGTGCATCCATCACCACAATCAATTTTAGAACATGTACATTAGCCCGAGGATATCTAGTACCTTTAGCCACCACCCAATTCCCCCCAGTTCCCTGTCCTAGGCAACCACGTATTTTTCTGTTCTTATAGATTTGCCTATTCTGGACAGTTCATATAAATGGAATGATACAATATGTGGTCCTTTGTGACCGGCTTCTTTCATTTAGCATAGTGTTTTCCAGGTTCGTCCATGTTGCAGCACGTAACAGAACTTCCTTTTCATGGCTGAATAATACTCCATTGCTTGGATATGCCACATTTTGCTTATCCATTCATCAGGTGAAGGCTAATTGGGCTGTTTCCACTTTTTGGCTATGATGAGGAGAGCTGATCTGAACATTCAGGTACCTGTTTTTGTGTGGACATATGTTTTTATTTCTCTTGGGTATATACTAAGAGTGAAATTGCCGGATCCTACGGTAACTCTATATTTATACTTTACTATCCTCAGGACTTTGAATCTTGATCTAGTGAAGCAAGGAAACCAGGAACGAAGGATTCATCTGGCGGTGGGCTTCCTGCAGTGGTTCCGGTGTCCGTTGCATCAGCCAGAGTCCAATGCTGGTGGCGATGGCTGCGCCAGTGTCCTGCTTGCCAGACCGGCTCTGTAGGGTTTCTTGGGCTCTGGTTCTGGATTCCTCACTCTCCCTGCTCCTGTGAGTTTTCCTAGCCTGGCTGGCAAGACCCAGAGCAACCTCATATCTCTTAATACTTTTCTTTTTGGCTTAAATCAGAACTGCTTTCTGCTGCTTACAACTAAGTACCCCAACTAATATTGCAATGAGTAGCCACACACTTTCAGGGAAAATAGTGTAAGGGTGTTGGGATTTGATTTATTTTTCTGTCTTTTGAATCTAAAAGAGTTAGAATTTAAGGGATGGTGAACTGTAGCTCATGGAATACAATGGAGAAATAACTACTTAAATTTTGGTTTACGGTAACCTGGAACGAAGTGTGCTTTGAAGGTTGAATCTAAATTTGAAGGGCATGAGAAATTCAACAACCATGGAGTTAGAGAGCTGCTTCCAGTGGCTCTGAGGAGCTTAAAGAAAGAAAAGACAAAGCTCAAGTCCCTGAATTATTGGTTTAGGTCAACAGCCTGAAACTTAGGGAATTTCTATGGCTGTGGTAACATAATTTCTTATCTCTTGGTGCTGCAGAGATGAGATATAAACTAAACAGAGGTTTATCCTCTGGGTTGCCAAATTACAACAGTTGAATTTGAGCCTTAGTAAATGTCTTATTTGAGGATATGGATGTACATTGGGAGAGAATGGGATCTGGGATTAAGAAGGAAGATTTGGAGGATGTTGAACATCCAGCCTCGACTAAGTTCTGTTTGCCAGCTCTGGTGGGCAGAACAATGCCTGCCCCTTCCCACCACCCCTGGACCCTGCGAGAATATGTTACCTTCCATGGCAAAAGGGACTTGGAAAATGGGGCTAAGTGTAAGGACCTTGAGATGGGGAGATTATTCTGGATTATCCAGCTAAACCCAATCTATCACACGAATTCTTAAAAGTGGAGAACCTTTCCCGGCTGTGGTCAGAGAGAGCTGACTGTCGACGTTGCTGGCTTTGAAGATAGAGGAAGGGGCCATGAGCCAAGGTGTGTGGGAGGCCTCTAGATGCTGAAGAGGCGAAGCGAGGGGTTGTTCCCTACGGCCTCCAGGAGGAACGCAGTCCCGTGGAGCCCAGGAGACCTGCGCCAGACTTCTCACCTGCAGAACTGTAAGATAAGACACTTGTGCTGCTTGAAGCGGTTCCCTTTATGGTAAGTTGTTACAGCAGCAGCAGAATCTGCACTGTCCGAGGAAGTCCCTCCTCTACTGCTCATGTAGCTCCCCCGCTGAGGGACTGCAAGGGGACCTTCTTCAGACCCACAAGCAAGTCAGACCCCAGTATGACCCAGGCGCAGAACATAAACTCAGAAACTGGAGGAAAATGCAGCACGCCAATGGAACTATGAGATTTTTTCTAAATTACGTCAGCAAAATTCTGTAGAATATGGGTGCATATGGATTCTTAAGAGGCTAAACTGAGGAGAGAAAAATTTAATTGTAAATCAATCTAAATGTCTTAAGATGGTGTACTTCTCAGAGGGTCAGAATTCAGTTGGATGTGTTGAGCAGCTGGGTGAATTCTGACTGCCCAGTTGGGTGAGTAAAACTCAACAATGTTCCATGTTAGATAAAGTGTCAATGTCACAGGTTCCTTGGTATAATATGGCGGAAAGAATCTTGAGACTCAGGAAGACAGGGGAAAATCAGGATGGATTTATCAAATGTGACTTACCCCTCACAAGAGAGTCCAGAATGTTCTTTTTTCACCAAGGCCGTGGTAAACACGTCGCTGTCTTTAGCTTGAAAGGTGCTTTGGTGAATATTTTCTACACTGAGATTGCTGGTGGGAGATGCTGTATTTAAAATGAGCTCCTGAATTTCAGTGAGAATGGGAGGGCCTCAGGGTAGCAGAGGCCAAGGAAAGGCAAGACCACAGTGAATCTGGTCACCCAAGGGTGAATCAGACCGGCTATGGGTCCTGTGGTTCCTAGGATTGATAGACGGGCAGCCCACTGAACCCCTGTCTCCATCTAATGACCCGAGCAACCCTGGCATGTGTCACCTCTCCCATTTCCCAAGCCTGAGCCAATTCACAGGCTCAGTCCTTGGAGTAAAGAGAAGACTGGTGTTCTTGAAGATGGGTATTAAAACAAGCAAGCAAATGCTTGCCGGGACTCTTCCTCCCAGCACTCCTTAAGGAAAACTGTGGCCATTCACTGGGTGATTGTGAATAAGGGAAAACAATCGCACCAAGGTCATTTGAGATTCTTGGACACTGACTTTGAGCTGACACCAATTTGTGTCCCCCCTAACACCACTGCGGTCCACCAGTCAGAGAGAGTCTTGTGGGTGTCAGTTGAAAAACAGAACCTTGATCTGAATATTCCTAAGGTTAGGTCCTCTTGGACCGTGAAGTGGCCTGCTCATGAGTAAATTGTTGAAATAGATATCCTTAGCATCAGGCAGAGTTCCCACACGGGCTACCTCGATATGAAGGGCCAGGTAAATAGTAAATCAAACATAAAAGTAATATTAAGTAGTAAATCAAAAGTGAAATTGCCTCCTGGGAAACTTCAAAGATGTGCATATCCCTTCACCTTGCCTGTCTGGCCCGTGCAGAATGCAGATGAGTTTTGAAGAAAGACGACTATAGGCTTATGTAGGCATGAACTTCAGTTGTGGTTGTTGTTACTGGTGCTGTCTCTTTCCTGGATAATGCAGAACTGACACCTGTTACACAGCGATTACGCTGGTGCACGCCGCCAGCCTGCCCTCCTCTGCCGCCGCCTCCTC
>JAQZBX010038553.1:0-23369 GCA_029593785.1 Cabassous unicinctus | reverse complement strand
AGTTTTCCTGTGGATAATGTTAGTATCAAGGTAACCAACTGCTATCTTGAAAAATAAAGATATAAAATATGGTATTTTATAATAAAATTCATAATAGCATAATCATACAGTATTTGTATGCATTTTATATCTTGCTGGCTTCACTCAGCGTAAAGTCCTCCAGGTTTGTCCATGTTGTCATATGCTTCGCTTCTTCATTTCTTCTTATAGCTGAATAATATTCCATTGTATGTATACACCACAATTTGTTTATCCATTCGTAGGTTGATGGACACCTGGGTTGTTTCCATCTTTTGGCAACTGTGAATAACGTTTCTATGAACATCAGTGTGCAGATGTCTGTTCATGTCACTGCTCTCAGTTCTTCTGCATATATACCTAGTAGTAGTATTGCCAGGTTATGTGGCAAATCTATATTCATCTTCCTTAGGAACTGCCAAACAGTCCTCCACAGAGGCTGTACCATTCTACATTCCCACCAACAGTGGATAAATGTTCCTATCTCTCCACATCCTCTCCAACACTTGTAGTTTTCTGTCTTTTTAATAGTGGCCATTCTAATAGGTGTGAAATGAGAGATCACATTGTAGCTTTGATTTGCATTTCCCTAATTGCTGGTGATGTTGAACATCACTTCATGTATTTTTTTTTGCCATTTGTATTTCTTCTTTGTACAAATGTCTGTTCAGGTCATTTTTCTTTTTATCATTGAGTTGTATGATATCTTTATATATCATGGATATTAAATCCTTATTGGATATGTGATTTCCAAATATTTTCTACCATTTTGCTGGCTGCCTTTTTACCCTTTTTAAAAGTCCTTTGAGGTGCAAAAGTGTTTAATTTTGAGGATGTCCCATTTATCTACTTTTTCTTTCGTTGCTCGAGCTTTGGGTGTAAGATTTAAGAGACCCGCACCTACCACCAGATCTTGAAGATGTCTCCCTACATTATCTTCTAGGAATTTTATGGTCCTGGCTTTTATGTTTAGGTCTTTGATCCATTTTGAGTTGATTCTTGTATAGGGAGTGAGATAGGGGTCCTCTTTAATTCTTTTGGCTATGAATATCCAGTTCTCCCAGCACCATTTGTTGAAGAGACTGTCCCAGTAACATGGGCTTGGTAGCTTTGTTGAAAACCATTTAGCTGTAGAGGTGAGGGTCTATTTCTGGAATCTCAAATCTATTCCATTGATCAATATATCTATCTTTATGACAATACCATGCTGTTTTGACCACTGTAACTTTGTAGTATGTTTCAAGGTCAGGCAGTGAAAGTCCTCCCACATTGCTCTTCTTTTTCAGGATGCTTTTGGCTAATCAGGTGCCCTTTTCCTTCCAAATAAATTTGGTAATTGTCTTTTCTATTTCTTTAAAGTAGGCTATTGGATTTTGATTGGTATTGCATTAAATCTATAAATCAGTTTGAGTAGGATTAATATCTTTACAGTATTTAGTCTTCCAATATATGAACATGGAATGTATTTCCATTTCTTTAGATTTTCTTTGATTTCTTTTAGCAATGCTGTTCTGCTAAGAAAGAGGCAGAAACTCAGAATATTAATGAAAAGAGAGCTTTATTTAACTAAATGGAGAATACTTGTAAGAATTTAGATCAAGCAATCACAGTTATTGGGTAATAACAATATAACAAAGAGAAATACATAGAAACAGCTGCTTATTAGTAATTAATAAAATGTATTGTGGAAATTCACAAGCCACCATATAGAAATAAGAAAATATGTAATGATACATTTATATACAAACTCCCCAAACCGGGGGAAAACTCAACATCTGGTCTCTCACAAGGCTGGGAAGCCCCATTTAACAGCCGACCAGAGTCCTGATTGGAAATAACACCTGGGGAGAGCAGACTAGCAACAGCCCCTCCCAGGGTACAATACAACACCAGATTCTGGGTAAAATACAAGACCAGGCAAAGCGTCCTCTCCTGGGTGAGACTTCAACCAGCAATCTTGGGGCTACCCTTTTTAAGGGATTCTGAATCTCCAAACTCTTGCCAATCTTGCAACTTGTGCATGGGAAAGTTTTGACACAGCTATCTGTGTGACTGCAGGCATGGCCTTCAAGCTCCTCGTCCCACCAGCCAGACCCCAGTTAACATTCCTTGGTGCCTTTGGGAAGAAGACTGCAGGCACCTGCACATTCTTTACTGTTGGTTCACAATTCTTAACCCATTCCTTAGTTACATTTATATTTTTATATCGAATGCATTGTAATTTTCTCAAAACAGGTCCATTACATCTCTGGTTAAATTGATTCCTAGGCATTTGAGTCTTTTTGTCACTGTTGTAAACAGTATTTTTTTTTCCTCATCTCCTCAGATTATTCAAAACTAGTGTACAAGAAAAATTACTGATTTTTGCTTGTTGATCTTGTATCCTTCCATTCTGCTATACTCGTTTATTAGTTCAAGTAGCTTTGTTGTAGGAACTCTAGAAATTTCTAAATATAGGATCATGTAATCTGTGAATAGTGAGAGTTTTACTTCCTCTTTTCCTATTTGGATGCCTTTTATTTTATTTTTTTGTCTAATTGCTCTAGCTAGAACTTCTTGTACAGTGTTGAATAACAGTGGTGACAGTGGGCATCCTTCTCTTTTTCCCACTCTTAAAGGGAAAGCTTTCAACCTCTTCCCATTGAGAACAATGTTGGATGTGAGATTTTCATATACGGTCTTTAACATATTGAGGAACTTTCCTTCTATTCCTATCTTTTGAAGTATTTTAATCAAGAAAGGATGCTGGGATTTTGTCGAATGCCTTTTCTGCATAGATTGAGATGATCATATGGTTTTTATCCTTCAATTTGTTAATGTGGTGTATTACATTATTTGATTTTCTTATGTTGAACCATCCTTGCATAACAGGAATAAATCCCACTTGGTCTTGGTGTATAAGTCTTTTAATATGCTGTTGAATTCGATTTGCAAGTAATTTGTTGAGAATTTTTGCATCTATGTTCATCAGAGAGATTGGTCTGTAATTTTATTTTCTTGTATTATCTTTATCTGGCTTTGGTATTAAGGGGATGTTGGCTTCATAAAATGTGTTGGGTAATTTTCCCTTCTCTTCAATTTTTTGGAAGAGTTTAAACAGGATTGGTGTTAATTGTTTTTGAAATGCTTTGAAGAATTCACCTGTGAAGCCATCTGGTTTTGGATTTTTCTTTTTTGGGAGATTTTTGATGACTGATTCAAACTCTTTAAATGTGATTGGTTTGGTGAGTTCCTGTATTTCTTGTAGAGTCAGTGTAGGTTGTTTGTGCATTTTAGGAATTTGTCTATTTCATCTAGGCTGTCTAATTTGTTGGCATACAGTTTCTCATAGTATCCTCTTATGATCCTTTTTATTTCTGTGAGGTCAGTAATAATGTCCCCCCTTCATTTCTGATTTGATTTATTTGCATCTTCTCTCTTTTCATCTTTGTTAGTCTAGCTAAGGGTTTGTAAATTTTATTGATCTTCTCAAAGAACCAGCTTTTTGGTTTTGTTGATTTTCTATTTTTTTCTCAATTTCCTTATTTCTGCTTATTTCTCAATTTTATTATTTCTTTCTTTCTGCTTGGTTTGGGATTGGTTTGCTGGTCTTTTTCTAGTTCCTCCAAGTGTTCAGTTAGATCTTTGATTTTAGCTCTTTCTTTTTAAAATATAGGCATTTAGGGCTATAAATGTCCCTCTCAGCACTGCCTTCACTGTATCCCATAAGATTTTATAAGTTGTGTTCTCGTTTTCATTCATCTCAATCTATTTACTAATTTCTCTTACAATTTATTCTTTGACTCACTGATTGTTTAGGAGTGTGTTGTTTAGCCTCCACACACTTGTAAATTTTCCTCTTTCCTTTCTATTATTGATTTCCAGCTTCATTCCATTATGATCTGAGAAGGTCCTTTGTATAATTCAATCTTTTTATATTTATTGAGACCAGCTTTGTGACCCAGTATGTGGTCAATCCTGGAGAAAGATCCATGAGCACTTGAGAAGATAGTATAATCTGCATATACAGAAGTATATGTGTATTAGGTCTAGTACATTTATCATATTGTTCAAGTTCTCTGCTTCCTTGTTGATCTTCTGTCTAGTTGTTCTGCCTAATGATGTAGGTGGTGTGTTGAAGTCTCCAACTATTATTGTAGAAATTTCTATTTCTCCCTTCAGTTTTGCCAGATGCATAGATATTTATGACTGTTACTTCTTCCCTGTGGATTGTCCCTTTTATTAATATATAATGGCCTTTTTCATCTCTTATATTTTTTGCATTTAAAGTCTGTTTTGTCCAGTATTAGTATAGCTACCTCTGCTCTTTTTTGGCTACAGTTTGTGTGGAATATCTTTTTTCCAGCCTTTCACTTTCAGCTGATTTGTATTTCTGGATCTCAGGTGAGTCTCTTGTAGACAGCATATTGATGGCTCATGTTTTTAATCCATTCTGTAAGCCTTTATCTTTTGATTGGGGAGTTTAATCCATTCACATTCAATGATATTACTTTAAATGCATTCTTTACTTCCACTGTTTTGTTCTTTGGCTTTCATATGTCATATCTTATTTTTGTCTGTCATTTTATTCTTTTGGTTATCCTTTCTGATAGTCTTCCCTTCTACACTCTCCTCCAAGCTTCTCTCTCCTGTCTTTTCTTTATAGGCTGTAGGGCTCCCTTTAGTGCTTCTTGCAAAGCTGGATTCTTTTTTATGAACTCTCTTAGTTTCTGTTTATTTGTGACTATTTTAAATTCACCTTCATATTTGAAGGACAACTTTGCTGGATAAACAATTCTCGGCTGGCAATTTTTCTCTTTCAGTATCCTAGTTATATCATACCACTGCCTTCTCATCTACATGGTTTCTCATGAGAAATCCACACTAAGTCTTACTGAGCGTCCCTTGTATGTGATGGTTTGCTTCTCCCTTGCTGCTTTCAGAATTTTCTCTTTATTTTTGGCATTTGACATTTTGAGTAGTATGTATCTTGGAGTAGGTCTATTCAGATATATTCAAATTGGAGTATGCTGTGCTTCTTGGACATGTAAATTTATTTCTTTTATTAGAGTTGGGAAATTTTCAGCCATTATTTCCTCAAATACTCTTTCTGCCCCTTTTCCTTTCTCTTTTTCTGGAACTCCCATGACATGTATGGCCCCAGCTCAATTTTTTCCATTCTTTTCTGTGTTCTTCTCATACTTCAATTTCAGTTGTTCTATCTTCAACATCACTTATTCTTTCTTCTATGATTTCAAGTCTGCTGTTACATGCCATTGTGTTTTTAATCTCACCTATTATGTTTTTCATTCCCATAAGCTGTTATTTTTCTATTCAGATTTTCAAATTCTTCTTTGTGCTCACCCAGTGTCTTTTAAAAAAAAATTATTTATTTATTTATTTATTTATTGGAGGTACTGGAGATTGAACCCAGGACCTTGTTAATGTGATGCAGGTACTCAACCACTGAGCTACACCCACTCCCAGTGTCTTCTTGATGTCCTTTATCTCTTTAGCCATATTTTCTTTCAACTCACTGATTTGGTTTAGGAGATTTGTGTGAACTATGTTGATTAGTTGTTTCAAATTCTGTGTCTCATCTGGGGCTTTGATATATTCCTTTCTTGGGCTGTATAATCCCTTTTCTTAATATGTCTTGTAATTTTTTTGCTGATGTCTAGGCATCTGATTATGATGGTGAGTTTATTCTGATGCTAAATTCTTCTCTTTTGCTTAGGGATTTAGTGGCAGGAGGCTGTGTGTTACTGCTGTTTTTGATTCTTGGTTCAATCTGTTCTAGCTCTTTAGGATTGTCCCTGTTTAGTTGCTCAAATCCAGGCCAGGGATCCTTGGGGAGGGAGGCTGTAAAGGCCCAAAAAAGCCTTTTATTTATTCGCTTTTATTTTCCTCGTATGCACTTCCTTTGTCTGCCAGCATATGGTGTTCCTCAGCAGACCTCTCTGCTCAAACCCTGGTTGGAATGTGTTCGCTGTAACCCTGACCAGAACAATGTGACAGAAGATCCTGCCTCATGGCTATTCAGAGCATTGCAAATCAAACTTTCTCAGAAGGTGTTCTCCTCCCTTTGCTGGCAGCTCCCTCTCTTTTCCCAGGTAGGAAATAATTCCACTCCCCTCTGTGTCCTCAGCAACAGTCCTGGCCGGTAGGAAAGGTGTTTGAGAGGGTTGGATCTCTTTAGTCCCCAGCTGGTCCCTGCGCAAACAATGGCGCATCCCTACCTGGCCTGAAAGGGCTCGTGGGTCATGACAGACCAAATTTGTTGGCCAAAAGTTGAATCAGCCTTAGGCTGTGATGCCTCATTTCTGGGGAAGTGGAGCCCTGTGACCTCCTCTGTTCATTGCCACTGGCCAGAAGGCTCAGAGCTCTTTGTTCCGAGAGTGGGGGGATGGATGCTGGCAGCTGCAGCTGGAGCTTTTACACACAGAGTTTTCCTGTCGAGATTCTTTTTCTTTGCCCTTCTCTTTTCCTCTGGTGTCCTAAGCCCTAGAACATTTTTCCCAGGCCATTTCTGCCTAGCTATTTTTCTGGGAGAGAAGTGATTCCTGTGTTTTTTTAATCCTTCATCTTCCTGGAAGTCTCAAAATACTGTATTAAATCAGTGCAATGCATTTGGGATTAACTTGAAGCTTTGTATTGTAGGTTGGTTTTTCAGACTAGAATTTATTTTTTTGCTTACTCTCAATCTTGATATTTTGGCATATTAAGCATATAAAGAGTCACTAACATTAGGGTTATTTGCCACTATATCATAAGGAATGATGTCACAAAGACTTGTTTCCATAGCTCAACTCCAAACTAGCTCTTGGCCTTGATCAAGTCACTTGTACTTTATAAAATTCTATGAAGTGGGTTTAATAATGCCAACATTAGAGAATTATTGGGGTGATTAAGTGATAAAGAGAAAGACTGTCTAATAAATACAGGTGGTAAGGCCCTTATTAAGTTAGAATGGGTGAATGAATCCCAAATGAGGAAAAACCTTTGAGTAGTTTAAATTACTCACAAAAGTATATACATATAGCAATATTTATTTAATATATTTATACTTTTCTGAAAATTGCATTATTTACATTATTGTACTCAATTTTTGGATTTATTTAGTCAACAAATATTTGTTAATCACTTAATATGGGGCAGGAACAGTTCTAGATACTGAGAATATCTCAATAAACAATAGAGATATGATTCCATGACCTTATGGATATTATAAAGGAGGAGATAGACAATAAACAAAATAAATAAGTTATAGACTATGTTAGAAGTTGGTAAGTGCTTTGAGAAAAAGTAAAATAGGAAAGGGGGATCAAGAGTATTAATCAGAGGTGAAATTTTAAATAGGGTGATTTGGGAAGGCATCTCTGTGAAGGAGACATTTGACTAAAGATTTACAGTAGGTAAGGGAAGAGGCTATCTCAGGGAAGGCATTCAAGGCTGATGAAAGAGTAAGTGCAAAGTCCCTGACATGGTATCTTAGTTTTCCAGAACTGCTGTACCAAATTCCACATACTATTTGAGTTAAACAACAAGAATCTATTGTCTCACAGTTTTGAAGGCTAGAATTCCAAAATCAAGGCATCATTAAGATCATGCTTTCTCTGAAGTCTGTAGAGTTCTGGTGGTGGCTTGCCAGCAATCTAGAACTCAATCTCTGTCTCTGTCACATGGCCACCTGTCTCCTTCGGCCGCTTCCTCTATCCAAATTCCCTCTGCTTATAAGGATTCCAGTCATATTAGATTAAGGCCCATCCTGATTCAGTTCAGCCTTACCTTAATAACATCTTTGAAGACCCTATTCACAAATGGTTCATATCCACAGAACCAGGGTTTAGGACTTGAACATGCCTTTGTGGGTACACGATTCAATCCATACACATGGCAATATGCCTGGAATGCTCAAGAAGCTACTAGGAGGCCTGTGTTCTTGGAGTCAAGTGAGGCAAAAGACAATAGCAGAGGGAAGTTAGTTGACTACCAGTTTTAATACTAAAAGCAAAATCAGTGTATACATATATTATATGTATATTATATAGTTCTCTTGATATTTTTAGAAAGAAGGATGGATGGATAGAGAGAGGAAGAGAGGGAAAGAGAAAGGGAAAGGAAGAGAGAGAGATTTAAAAATTAAAGAAGTAGCTTGTTATAGTTTATATTAACATTTCACAGTAAAGATGGGTAGATAACATTAGTACAACTCATAAGCAGAAATATGCCAGAAGCATATTTCAAAATAAATACATCTTCTAAAATGTTAGAGCAGAGAGAGCCTAAGTAATGGTTGTCCTGCACTCTACTAACATAAATTTTTAAAATGTTATTTTACATGTATTGCATAATTTTATTTTATAAATAAACTATTTATTTAAAATATTTGTTCATAGTACAAAATGAAAGAGTATTTAAAGGTGTACAAGGAACAGTGATTAACTCTTTATCCTGTCTCTAAAGATTTTGTTTGGACATATTGAGACAATTTATTTTAAACCTGAGTGTCTTAGCTGTAGTTGATTTGTTGAGGACATTGATAAGACAAATACACTTAATTTGAAATGCTGAATATTTCCACAAATGCTTACTCTATGTTTCTATTAGAACATTTTCAGATCCACTGTGTTGTCTTCCATCTTGACGTTTCCCAATCCACTTTGAGTTCACTCCCTACATACAACATTGCATCTTACAGATGTAATTTCTTCTATTTTCCCTTTTGTTACTGACACTTAAGAAAAAAAAAAAAAATCCATGCTTAACTTGGATCATCAATGCTGTCTATCCAAACAAACAGAAAAAACAAAACCTGATATTTATGTTGTGACTTGTCTGAGGCAAGGAAAGATGGCTTTTTGGTCTTATAGCATAAAAGCTCATTTTGCCTGGGCAAAGAGTTGCCACAGCTGTGGGTATTCCCTCCACTTTTCTGCATCTTCTAGGGTGTTATTTTTGGTTTATTTTCTCTGAATACTATTTTTGTTATCTTCTTTTTCAGTCTCTGTTGCCTTGAAAGCTGTGCTAACACCCATTATTATACTTTCCAAAGAGTGAATAGAAGTTTCAAATAAACTCAAAGATCTGGAACGCCTTTGCAAACACCCCGACATAAAAACATGCAAATTAAAGGCATGTCCCAGATACCTTGTAGATGCAGGCACATACTCCCATCCAATATTGCCAAGATAGATTTTCAGTTCCAAAGACTGTTTCAGAACATTGGTATATTCAGATGGTTACATGAAGCCATCCTAGGCCAAGTTAGTATTTTCTAGGTGTAGGGTGAGGTTCACCTGCATTAGAGTGACCTGGAATGTTTGTTGCAGATTCAGATTCCAGAGTCCTACCCCTGCATCCCAACTCCAAAAAGCAGGTCTTAAAAAAATATGTAATTGTAAGCTTCAGAGTGAATTCAGATGCACACTAAGGTTTCAAAACACAAGTTCTGAATATAACCAATATTATATTGCTAATTTAGATTATATGTGTAATTTTTTTAAAATTCACATTCTTTATTAATGGGGTGTATTAATGTCTTCACAGGGCCTGATCTCTTGATCACTTAGAAAAATGATCACTTGATCATTCTCCAGATGGCTGGAAAATCAGTCTAACTATGGTCTGGCATTGGGTAAATACAACATGCTGCTCGAATTGAGTAGTGCATAGACACAGCCTCAGGTTGGACAAGGTAGACAGCCAGTAGAGGTCCTGTGGAGACTCTAACCCAATCTGAAGCAACAGCACATTTCCTATTGAATAATATATTTCCGGAACATCACTGAGACTGAGGGCAACAGAGATTAATCTGGTACTTGGCAGTCTGGGAAAAGCCTTAAAAATTTAAAAATAAGGCTAAAAATAAGTCCTAAGAAAGCCAGCATGTACCTAATTAGTCAAGGACACCAAAAATAAATTTGAGAGAGACCTTCCAATATTTTTTTTTTGACCCCACTAAAATTAGTTTGTTTTACCCTGAAGTTTGGAGGAAGTAAGAAAAGGGCGTGGTCGCTGTTGGCTTATGGCATATGTTACTATATGTATGTATGCATATCTATTACAAGCAAACACTACCCCTTCCTCCTTACCCCTTCCCCCCTCCCCCAGTAATCACTAATCTGCTTTCTGTATCTGCAAATTTGCTGTTTCTACTTTGCCTATGAAAACAGGTAGGAGAGGGAATAAGAGCCCAAGCAGGGGGAGCAACCAGGATGTTACTGTGAATTAAAGATTTTGCAAACTGAATAGAGATGTTTATGAAAACTATCACCAATGTTAGAATAAACACAAACTTATTTGGTGCTGCTAGTTTAAAATCCATTCATAAAGGGAAAAAGAAGAAATTTCATGCTAAGTGCCCACTTTGCAGTACACAAACAGTTTATTTGATTCATTTGTGAACATAGGTAATACAAAGTTTTTCCAGTTCCTTGTAATATAATTTAAGTGAGATCAAAAGGATAATAATCTTTGCCCTCTTTGATAAGTGCTAGTGTTAAATTTTAAATCAGAATAACAATGTGTATGGTAATATAGGCATCTTTTCTGTTGTGTTTCTATGACATATATTCTTTCAAATAAGGTGAGCTATTAGTAGCCATTTGGGACATTGTTAGCAAATTTGGAGGACAGCATCATTTCTCTAGCCAAAGGTAAGTTTCTTGACTTTTATTCTCATGTGGGGATGGACAAAAAGGTCCAGAGAAGGGCTAAACTGATTTCCTTTTAGAATACAAAAGAAAAAGAGAATGAAGAAATTATGAGTTTAAAAAAATCATTATCCAAAAGCAAAATATTTGGTACAGTGCCCTTCAGATCATAGCATTTAGAAGTGGAAGCCACCTACTAGTTGTGCAACCACCACCCCCACCCAAAAAAATCATTTATCCTCTCCATAGGTTCCTCACCCATAACGTTATGATAATATAATCCACCTCACAGTATTATGTGAAAATTAAACAAAGTGATTGCACACTTAGTAAACTGCATATCAGGATTGTTAGACAGAAACACTCTTTATACTTAAATAAGAGTTATTTAACTCTTTATACTTATTTAAAGGTTGTAATCTTTAATAAGAATACCAAAACACATGTGTTCTCTACAAACTTGATTACCCATGCTTAAGAACAATTCTATTCTAACTCAAAAGTATTTAGATTCTGCAATGTTAAGACCGTTATTAAATAATTTTATTTCCACCCACTATTCCTTTCTTCCCTGCTCTTTCCTCAGTCGCTGTTGAGCATACGTGGCTCCCTGTTTTCCCCAAGGCGCAATAGCAAAACAAGCATTTTCAGCTTCAGAGGGCGAGCAAAGGATGTGGGTTCTGAAAATGACTTTGCTGATGATGAGCACAGCACGTTTGAAGACAGCGAGAGCAGGAGAGACTCACTGTTTGTGCCACACAGACACGGAGAGCGACGCAACAGTAACGTTAGTCAGGCCAGTATGTCATCCAGGATGGTGCCAGGGCTTCCAGCAAATGGGAAGATGCACAGCACTGTGGATTGCAATGGTGTGGTTTCCTTGGTGGGTGGACCGTCAGCCCTGACGTCACCTACTGGACAACTTCTGCCAGAGGTGATAATAGATAAACTAGCTACCACTGACATTATACGCCAATTTGAAATAGTCAAGGCCTGGGTGGTTTAGCCTGTTACATATCATCTGGTTTCCCAAAAATGCAAGTCCTTAAAACTAACACAGAATTAATCAAATGGAAAATAATGGTCTTTAGAGTCCCTTGAATTGTGCAGGTCGTATAGCTTTCAAATGCTTTAGGTTCAAAGGGCCCGCATTTTAGTGTCTGAGATGAAATACATATTTACAAATTCAGTGGACCTGCTAACACAAAACTATTGGCACTTTGACAACCAAATCTCTATTATAAATGTACACATTCACCCATAATTGTATAATTATCTATTCATATTCTATATAAGGTTTCATATACTTAAAACTAAATTTTGCAACCACCATTACACTAATAGGTGATTTTCATGCAACTGTCTATATTAAAGTGCTATTTAAAAATGGCTCTAAAATAAAATGCAGTTCGTTATAGGATGACATATAGAAATAATTAAAGAAATCTCAGGAAAGCACACACATTTCATTGTACATCTGTGTTTGTGCATGGAAAATTTGGGGCCATATATGTCAGTATTTTCAATAATATCCTTAAAGAAAATAGCTCATATTTTTTAATAATATTTTTTGTTTTGGGAGAAGATTAATATGATTATTAATCACTATGTAACAAAATAATTTTATTTGAGTGGAGTAAAGCAATACATGACTTTAGCATGCTTTTGAAAATTTTCTCTGAAAATGATGATGGGTTAATAAAAATATTTCCATATAATTGCCCTATACAATTGAATCCAACAAGTGAATCCTTGTTAAAGGGTATCACCTGTGATTTTTTTCCAAAAGCATTTATAAATTAACAGTAAAATCAATATTTTATTATTACTTAAGTGTTACGTGGAAAAATTGCATGAAGCATGATTTTCCAAAGATGATGTGTGGCGTTGAACTATTTATTGAAAAGGGTGGTTTGAGCCATCAGTATTTGATTTGCAGGGTACCACCACTGAAACAGAAGTTAGAAAGAGAAGGCTAAGTTCTTACCAGATTTCAATGGAGTTGCTAGAAGATTCCTCTGGAAGGCAAAGAGCCGTGAGTATAGCCAGCATCCTGACCAACACAATGGAGGGTAAGTTGCTGGCCATAGGGTAGTCAGCTTTCTATTATTGTATTACTAAAGTGAGGTTTTTTTTTTAACTATTCTTGCTTTTCTAGAATTACCCAAGTCAATTACCCAAGGAAAAATGTTTCATAAAAATGTGAAAGTAATCTTACAGTTCAGACCTAAAATTAGAACTGTATAATAAACCCAAGTATTGTCATACAGAATTTTATCATATTGACTACAAAAATTAATATTGTCTTATTTCTTCTTGATTCAAGTTCATATATTGTCTGTAGAACCATATTCCACCATTTAATATTGCATTGGTGAGAATTTGTCTTTAGGTTTCATTGTTCTTATGCAATTTGAGTAAGCACATTCCTTTTAAGTCCTGGCATGTGGAAGCAGAAGGAATATTGCTTTCAGGTTTTAGTCTAGGTTCTCCAGGCACAGGAGTGGTGACGAGGGTGGAAGAGGGAAATGAATGAATAGGACAAATCAAATCCTGTGCTCCATTCCCAAAGATATTCTAAAAGATCTTCCTTCGTCCATGTTCCACATGTACAACAAGCATTACATTCCTCCACAGGACAGCTGGCACAAATGCTTGTTGCTTTTGACACACAGGAATGGGCTTCAACTAGTACTCTCCTATGTATTCATTAAAGAATTCCTCACTCCTTGAAGTTTGGAGGGATACTGAATTACTGTAGAAATTTTATAAGTCAATTCTAGCATGTTCTTCAGAGAAAATCAATTACATTTTGTATCTTGTCTTGTTAGTGTATTGGATAGGCAAATAGTAATATAATAATTATTTTATAATAGGCTTTACCACTGAGATTACTGGTAACTTTTATATATTTTATATAAAATTCTAAAATATATATGTATATATAAATCATAGGTGTAGATTTGGGTTAGAATCTATACTAAAATATGACACACTACATTCTCATTGTGTCTAAGATCTGTGTTGATGTAGAGATAATCTGGAGAGAAGGGTCACACATATTAATAAAGATCAAAGCTGTAGATGGCAGTTTTTAAAAGATACTTCCAAAAGAAATAATAATTATTAATAAATCCAATATTTCTGTAATGCTTATTAAACAATCTATTTTGATAAACAGAATATAGCAATTTAAGCAACCATTACATCGTTAGTTATTTTGAGGCAAAATATGAAATTCAAAGTATTTTCTGTATTTAGTTTTTTTAAAAAGTCTAATTCCTTGACATTTTTAATGAGCATATTATGAAAATCTTTAATGAGATTTTCAAGTTTGTTAACCTTACATATTTCTATCCCCATGTTTAATAAATAATTTGACCAAATAATGTATAATTTATTAACAACTCATTTTTAGTGTTACTACTGCTCTCATGCTTTGTTGTCTCCCCAGAACTTGAAGAATCTAGACAGAAATGTCCGCCGTGTTGGTATAGATTTGCCAACGTGTTCTTAATCTGGGACTGCTGTGATGCATGGTTAAAAGTAAAACATCTTGTGAATTTAATTGTTATGGATCCATTTGTTGATCTTGCCATCACTATTTGCATTGTTTTAAATACTCTCTTTATGGCCATGGAGCACTATCCCATGACTGAGCAATTCAGCTGTGTTTTAACCGTAGGAAACCTGGTAAGTTTATTTGAAGTTTACTCATTTCCTTTGGCAGGTGGTGAGGGAGATAGATTTAAAAAAAAAAAAAAATCCATGTGTGCTGTGTTGACTCCCAAAACAATGTTCTCTTTCTTCATAGGAAGAAATATCTGTAGGAATATTACAGGGAATTTCAGAGATTAGGTCTGAAATTCAACTGGTGAGAGTGTTGATTATTTAGGCCAGTGTCAGTGTTCATTGACCCTGGTCTCTTGTTAAAATTGTTACTATTGTTCTTGCAAGGAATATGGATCCAAAGAAACCATGAGATCTAATTTTGGCTTCATAACCATGCAGTTCTAGCCCATGAAGAAATCATGTCCGTTGAAGGGATGGCTCAAGGATTGAATTCTATACAATAGGGGGCACCATTGTTTCACATTGAATTACTTAATAAAATGCTTCAATGGTATTCATATAAAAGAAGAAATTGTTCATAAAAATGCCCTTGTAATTTAACTATACTTTCAGTTCATATTACTTGAGCATGTGTGTGTGTGTGTGTGTGTACGTGTGTGTATCAGTCAACATGGGCATTTTCTCCTAAATCTTTATGAAGAAATTGAAACGGATTGATAAATAAGAAAAGGATTTACACGATTTATTAATCAAGAACTTTTCGGTGCAAGAGAGAAACTCAACTCAAACTAGCTTAGGAAAAAAAAAAGACCCATGGAATCCAAAGTTAAAATGAACTACCAAACCATGCAAAAGTTAATATTGCAACTGGGCTTCAGAAGCTGCTTTAACCAAGGATTTTGATATAGCCTGAAACAAGTCTCTGGGTAGGGAAACATGCTCACCCAAAGCTCACTGGTTTTACATCTTATAACCTCTGCACTGGAAAAAGACTGGATCTTTTTCCCAGTTCCAGTTCAAAAAAAGGACTCAGCTTTGCTTGGGTCATATGCTCAACTCTGGTTTAATCAGCTGTGGTAGTGAGTGGAATCATGGGAAAACATATAGCACCTGAGGAAGTCCTTTAGGTTGGGGAGCAATTATCAACAGAAGAGGGAAAGAGAATACAAGGTAGATAATTGCATAAATGTCTACCCAGTAAGTGACTTCAACTACTCTGCATTACTTGACTCAACAAAACACCCACCAGTATCCTTGAGATTTACTTTATCTTCGGCATCTGTGATATTAATTTTTTTTCTGGTTGTTCTTTGCTCTTTTCCAACCACTCCTTTTCTGCCTCCTTTTTTGGACGTCTCTTATGCCCGTTGAGGCTAAGATTTTTCACTGTGTGCTTTTATGTACTCAATAACTTTAGGAATTATCTACTGTAGTAACAAAACCATGTTCCAGCTCTATATTTTCAACTGTTACATGTCATTGCCCCAATGATTACATAAACAACATCATCTTCTTTTCCCCCAGTTTATTGAAAGTCCTAACAAGCCCACTTCAGTCTTGTGTTACCTCTCATAGTGGCCTTCCAACCTCCAAAAATCTTCTAGCAGTTCAACTTACTTTTCCATTATTCCTTATAAACAACTTGATACAAAGATCCGTTCTTTCTTTTTTCAAGGTATCCTTTTTTAAAATCATATAATCAGTATTAAAAATGTTTTTCCTAGTTCTCTGCACTCAATACGCTTTTACCTTTCTAAAGCATCTATTGTCTATATTTTTGATTAAACACTCTTTTGCCTGGTTTCCAAGACTCCCCATCTGATCCCATCCTTCCTATACCATCTTATTATCCACTATTTCTTCATAAGCCAGCATTAGTCATATCACATCCTTGACACTGTTCTACACAAACATCATTATGTATACATATAGGGAAATATTCCTCTGTTCACTGTTCTCTTCATTCTTCAATCTGGAGTGTTCTGTCTCAACTCACCTCTTCTCAGTTCTTCATATTCTTCAAGGTCCAGCTCCTGCTTCATATCCACTAACATGATACTCGCCCACACTGATCATTCTTCTCTTAACTCCAAATGCATTTGTGAATAAAGCATGGTTGAGTATTAAGCATTTTCTTGCTGTATCATAGTTCATGGTTTTCAAATCCATTAGAAATTACTAGATGGCAGAGGCTATTTTCCATTTTTCTTTGGTATCTCCCACAGTACTTTACATGGTGGTCATTCAATAAAGTAACCTACTAGTTGTTTCTTGCCCAAAAGGGCTACTTTCTGTAGCAGGTTTTAGTGAAAGAACATGGGTGTTGGAGTCAGGTGGACCTGGGTTTGAGTTGGTTGCCAATGCTTACTAATAATGTGGCCTCTGGACAAGTTTCATAAGCAATCTGAGTCTTTGTTTTCTGTTATTGAAACAGACATAATAATACCCATCTCCCAGAGTTGTGAGGGTCAAATGAGGTCATGTGAAAACACCTAGCATTGTGCTTGGCATCTAGCATGTGCTCAATAAACAGTTTCCTTCCTCTCATATATATCATTAACCTCTTGTACCTTTCTTTTATATATTGATGGAAAATATTTTTGCTTTAGCGCTAGTATTTTTCCGAGGATATTGGACAGTTAGGGAAGTTAAGCAGATGAAGGAAGATTGGAAATTTGCCAGAGTGAAGCAGGAAATTGAGGTTTTATAGAATTCTAATGTTGAGGCAGTTGAGTATGGAAGTACAGGATAAAAGAGCTTAGATTATAGGAGGATCAAGTGTAAAGCACTAGACTAATGCACCAAATCTGGATCCTAGTCCAAGTGGTCATGCGCAATATCTGTGTGATCTTGAAAATGTCACTTAGATTCTTTGGTCTGTTTTCTCATGCATGCAATGAGTGCATTGGACTAGATGTCTTCTCATATTTCTCCCAGTTGTAAAATTATATGACTTTATAGGTAGTGATGGAAATAATGAGGTAGGGAAGTGGGGTGGGAGACTAATGCCTGGCAGATTGTGATAGAACCATTGTTTAGTTCAGGCAAGTGATAGGCAAACAAGGCTCATCAAGATAGAGAGCATAGATGACAAGGAACAGATTTATCTATTTCTTTACATAAGAATAGAAGACTCTGAGCAGACTGTCTCTATTGCATAAAAACCTCTTTATTAATAATAATATCTCATATATATATAAAGCATTGTCTAATTTACAAAGTAATTTCACATATAGTATCCTCTTTGACACTTATAACAAGCTTCATAACATATGTATGAAAAGTAATATTATACATGTATTTATGTATGTATGCATGTATGTTTATGTGTATGTATAGGTGCATACGTTCCCTTATATCATGGGAACTTTGCTGACTTTGGGCTATAATATATACCACAGATGGTTGCATTACATATTTTACGAGGAGGGTATAGTTTGCTCACTAAAATAAAATAAATTTAGAATCTGTATATATTAGTTCATCACTATTCAAATGGTTGCATACTGCCTTATAAATAAGGACTTAGAGGTTTTGGTTGAATTGATAACAAAAGAATACCCCATAAAAAAGTTGTGGAACATTCAGTCTGGACTTAATTAACAGGGCCCGTTTTGTACTCTGTTTCTGTAGCACACAAAAATTATATCATTTCCCTATAGGTTCAATTGACCAAATTTGAGTGTCTAACGACCTCAAATCTCGATTATGTTTTTATAAATTCTCTGTATTTTTTGTAAGATTATAAAATTCATGAACCCACATTAGGGATTCTATGGGCAAGAAATAGTCCATCAATCACAGTAGGTTAGCCAACCTCTTGATCATATAAACATTTCCAACTAAATGGTAATTCTTTCTTCAGGGAATAAAGATAGAGATGTGTACTTCCCACAGTGGTTACTTTTCTTACTAAAACTCTCAATGTAACCAGTGATTAAGGGTCAAGGACATGCCCTTTTTGTCCTACATCCAGAAGAGAACACAAGACATGGTGCCTGTCCTAAGAGTCTTACAGGTTGCTCAGAAATAAAAGCCTGAAGGAATATACACAATGAGTGCAATATATTTTAATTAAATTGTGTAGTATAGTATATGAATGTAAAATTTCAGGAAAGGGAGATGATGACCCTGTGAAGGGAAAAAATGATATGTGGATACTGAAAGATAAAACACTTAGGAATGAAATCCTAAAATTAGCTGGGATTATTCTTGCATCAATGGAGGAATGCTATTTTGCCATCCAACCCCTTTCCTAACACAGTATAAAAATGCCTTGTCATCTCCAATCAAATGACTTCTTGAGAGGCTTTTGTGTAGAAATAATTGTGCATGTACCATTTCCTAAATAAAATTTGCTAAGCAATACAACACTGATGGAAATTCAAAAATTTTAGATGGTCATCTACTCTAAATAAATATCCTCATTTGATAGATGAGGAAAATGAAAATCACAAATGTTAAATGATTTACCATCTTTTTAAAGTGTATTTTTATTTCATCCCCAAAAAAGAAGAGTCATTCGAAGAAATAATTAGTGATGCTTATCCAAAAGTCATGGGAATAATAAAACTAAAGTCATTAAAACAAGAGGCTAGTAGTAATGGGGCAAAAGGTAGCCAGTTCCATCAAATTCACTAGGAAAGACAGGAGCATCATTCTGGGCAAGTAGAGGTACTGCAGAGCAAACTGATCCATATGCAAACTTCAGCCTTTAGAATTAATATTTCTATCTTTTTAGTGTATATCACTAAAGTTTCCTGTTCTGCCTAAGTACTCAACAGGAAAACCTGCCCATTCAACATTAGGAACTTTTCACAGAACTCATCCCCTCATTACTGGAGCTGGCTTAGGAATCCTAAATTAAATGAACTTAATTTATGCAATCTTGGCCTTGTATATCTTAATTCCTACTGTCTTTTCAATGCCTAACACTATGACTAGCATTTGGTAGGTGCTCAGTAATTTTTGATGATTGCCCACAGAAGCATATATTCCAAAGCTTCAGAAGACAAAAGCATCTTCAGAAGACAAAATGTAATTAGGCTAAGTCCAAACAATAAATACTCAATATGTTTTATATACATTTTCTGAGCCTTAAAAATATTTGCTATATAGAAAATTAAATGGCAGCTGAATGTATGTTTATAAACCATACACTGGCATGGTTTATGTATATAATCCCATGCATATCAAGAGGTTGCCAGTTCTTTCTGTTCTTAGAATTTTTAGTTTTTAAATTATTTAAACAAAGACATCATAATCAATATGCTGTGTTGACCTTAGCTAGAATGAGAGGGACTTTTCTTTTTAAGATTTAAAGACATATCTTTTTATTTTGAAACATATAAAGATGCCTTTTAAAAGCTTAAATTAAGTTTACTTGATTGGAAGAAGTAGTTTTGCCATAAAAGAGAATAAATATTATGTTTACAGGATCACATGAGAAAGCTTATACAGTCAGTTCCCATTATTTGCAGTAGTTGTATTCTACAAAGTCACCATGAACATTGAGTTAGCAAATACAGAGCCATTGTTTCTAGAAGAAATACAGGGTCAGGAATCTGCAAGTCTTTGGTCACAAAGTTGTTGTTTTTTTCCCTCTAAAAACTCTTAATCACTGACAATGCTAAACCTAGACTAAAATGTGTCTCCTGTCCTCCCCAAAAAAATCCCAATGATTTTAAGGCCTAAATTGGAAATATTTAAAGATATAAATAATTGCAAATTGTAATTAAAATGATATTTTGAAAATGAAATTTCATATTAAGGTTACATTTAAGATGAAAGAGTATAAGTTTAGAGTATAGCTTTTATAATCATTTCAGAAGAGTGAAACGATTGCCTTACAGTTTTCTGTGGGAAGAGATATTTGTAGATTATTTACCTGGAGTTTCTAGCTCACTTTAACTGATATATTTCTATCATTGAAGTGTTTGTTTCAAATAATAGCTGCTTCTGAAGCATTGTATAAAAGAAATCAAATTTGTATAAATCAGAACTTATTTTACATTTACCAGTGGAAGTCAAATTTCATGGTGAGTCATTCTTTAAAATGAACAATTATTTTTCAATTTATATTCCATCATATATCAGAATTTTCCATTTACTAGGTGTATTAGTCAGCCAAAGGGGTGCTGATGCAAAATACCAATAATCGGTTGGTTTTTATAAAGGGTATTTATTTGGGGTAGAAGCTTACAGTTACTAGGTCATAAAGCATGTTTCTTCCTTCACCAAAGTTTGTTGCCACGTGTTGGAGCAGGACAGCTGCTGCTGTTTGCCAAAGTTCAGGCTTCTTGGGTTCCTCTCTTCAAGGGGCTCTGTTTCTCTCCAGGCTCAGCTCCTCTGGTTCCTCCACAAGGTCAGCTGTAGACTATGAGGCTCTCTAGGCTTTGCCTCTCTCCACAAGGCCAGCTGTGGACTGTCAGGTGAATGGCTTGTCTCTCTTCCCGGGGCCTTCTCTCCTTCCTCATCAGAACTCCAACATCAAAACTCTCCAACTCTGTCCTTTGCCATGTCCTTTATCTTTGAGACCCCACCCACCAAGGGGCGGGGCTCAATGCCCTACTGACGTGGCCCAATCAAATCCCTAATCATAATTTAATCATGCCCAGATGAACAGACCAGTTTACAAGCATAATCCAATATCTGTTTTTGGAATTCATAACTATATCAAACCGGCAAACTGCTACACTAGGATTGCCTAAAATGCATTTTATGTCTATTTGAGTGACTAGATGACTAGCTACAGTTCAGCTAATTTCTTTGGGTTAGGTATTTCCCTCAGGTCTTTCTGTGATAGGGAAAAATGAAATGTTAGCTGCATTTACATATTTTAAGAGTAGATCAAGTTTTCTTTTAATTGGTGTGATGCTTTAGGAAACAGAATAATTTTATTTCTGTCATTTTGACAGCTATTTCAAGGTAAAGGCTGATTTAAGTAGAAAGATGGTAAGCTTGGCTTTACCAACATAAAATGCAAGTGGATTAGGAGAATTGTTTAAAAAAGTTTTTTGTGTTATTTGTTTCCTTATTTTTCTTTCTATTGTCAAATACACATTTAGCTAGCCACTTAAATGATTCCTTAATTTTAATTACGGTTGTGTGCATACTGAGAATGTTCTCCCACTGGTTTCAATTAAATCTGCACCTCTTTGCTCTATTAATCCATTAGCCTTGATTCCAAGGCACACATCTAGAGTTCATTGTCATAAAACATTTGTGGCAAACTCGATTATGTTACAGGAATGGTTATAAAAGTGTAGAAGGAAGATGGTGTGTCTTAAAAAAAACCATGAAATCAAGAACAGAATAGGTTTTTTAACAAATTTAAAACCATTTTATTTAACTTTCAATAATATATGTATTTGTTTCTAATGCAATAATAGTTAAATATGAATTTGACAGTGATCATAGTGGAAACATATTGTACTACAAAAAGGCCTAACTCAGTAGTGATTATTCAGTATCAGATTTAAAATATGGATAATGAAACATTTTAAAAATCAATGTTTTCCTGAAAAGCCATCTAATTCATTGACTTGAAATTAGTAAGATGAATCTACTTAATAAATACTCCACTGACAAAAAAACAACCACCACCAAAAAAACAAAAAGCAAAATCCTAAACCTGTGTTGATTTGTCCCATTTTTTTTCTCTTTAAATTTTAGATATTTTTATTTCATTCATGAATGTTTAATATCTTCTTTACAGATTCTTGCAGCAGCAACATTTTTTTAATGTTTTTGAAGTACTGATCTGTATTTTACTTTAGGTCTTCACTGGGATCTTTACAGCAGAAATGGTTCTCAAGATCATTGCCATGGACCCATATTATTATTTCCAAGAGGGCTGGAACATCTTTGATGGAATTATTGTCAGCCTTAGTTTAATGGAGCTTGGCCTGTCAAATGTGGAGGGATTATCTGTACTGAGATCATTCAGACTGGTAGTTGCATAGAATATTTTTATATCCTGTCTCTCATTAGTGTAACATTCATTTTGGAACTAGTCAATGTGTATTTATTTAATAATTTACTTTTAATGATATTTTGAATTTATGTCAATATGTAATATTCTAAGAATATCCATAGATATTCTCTTTAAGGCTAAGTGTGAAATCATTTCTAATAATGATAAAAATGGTGGCTACTTCATAATGATTAGCTATATGGAGCTCATATAACTAGTTTTATTTCGAAATAAAACTCGTTTTAATTCAAGTAATTTCTCTTTTTTTTTTTTTGCTTAAAAGTCAGATATGCAAATAAAAAATCTTAGGTCCCAATTGATCTTAGCTTTTTATTAACAATACTTAAAACAGTGGGAACTTCTTTAAAGCAACATGTGAAAAATAATTAAATATTTGATGCCATCAGCTCCTTAAACAGTAACACAGATCTGTTTGAAATATATCAAAAATTTGTTTTTGAAAATTAAGTGATGTTTTTATTGGAAAGTAAGTAAAGCATGTGTTTTTGTGTTGTTGTTTTTTTTTCAAATCAAAGGGAAGCTTTCCTATAAGTTTGTTATCAAATTAGTGTTAGTTTATTTCACTACTATTTTATAATGGCCCACTAAAAATGCACACCTCGTCCTTTTTAAGGTCATTTTTCTTTTTACTCTCTAAAACATAGGCTGAAGGTAACATTAATTTGCTAAGTTCACAAATGTCTTTAATCAATTTTTTCATGGGTATATGTACTGATGATTCAGAAATGTTTTATTTAGCATTTCCAAACTGTTTTATATTTTTATTTTTGCATTTAAATGATATAATCTGATTTACACGTTCAGTGTTATTAACACTTTTTTGCCTATATTTGGAATTGAAGTGGCTTAGTATGTTTTGAGATTTTATATCATTCAAAGGTGATTCTACAATATGACATACTAATATAGCAATGTCTAACTAACTTCCATAATTATATTGTGACTACTACTAATAGTATCTTTTTCACTTGATTACAGCTTCGAGTTTTCAAGTTGGCAAAATCCTGGCCCACTCTGAATATGCTAATTAAGATAATTGGCAATTCCGTAGGGGCTCTGGGTAACCTCACCTTGGTGCTGGCCATCATCGTCTTCATTTTTGCTGTAGTTGGCATGCAGCTCTTTGGAAAGAGCTACAAAGAATGTGT
>JAQZBX010038552.1:0-23364 GCA_029593785.1 Cabassous unicinctus | reverse complement strand
TGGAAGTAGGACCTTTTGATGCGGTTATTGCAGTTAAGGTGTGGCCCAGAGTGGGTCTTGAGCCTCTTTCTGGTGTCCTTTATAAACGGAATGAATATGGACAGAGAGAGAAAAAGCCAAGGGAGCAAGAAGCTGAAATCAACAGAACCCCGAAGAGAAAGGAGTGATCAGCAGATGCCTCCATGTGCCAGAGGAGCCAAGGACCGCAGGCAGCTGGTCTTTGGGGAGAAACCATCACCTTGAGGATGCCTTGATTTGGACATTCTCACGGCTTCAAACTGTAAGCTAATACATTTCCACTGTTTAAAGCCAACTCACTTCACAGTATCTGCTTTAAGCACTGTAGGAAACTAAAACAGTACTTTCCATGGCACCTAATGGAGTCTGAGACGCAAATTCTTAAAAGGGTCCCTAAAGCTATCATAAGGACCACCTGGCTGGCTGCTCCAGGCGAAGACCCTTAATTCCTTGTCTTCCCGAAGTTTGAGAGAGAGACACAGAGCCTTCCCACTGAAGAGACACAAGAAGGCGTTCGTAGACGTGGCCCCTGGGAAGTCCAGGGGCTCCTTCCCCAGCTGCCAATTGGACTCTGAGGGTCCGAGGGGGCCTGCCTTCCGGCCAGCATTTCTGAGTGGCCAGGGTACAGCGAGGAGCCAGAGGTCGGGCCTGCCTCCGTGGTGCCTTTCCTCCTGTGGTGCCAATATCCAGGCTGGGGGGGACTCCCACAGTTAGGGGAGCTGGGGGTGCTCACTTTCTCATGTGGAATGAAGACCTGCCCCCACCTCCCCAGGGCCCACCCACCAGCACAATTCTTGGGTCCTAATTCCCGTCTTCCCAGAGCCCCCTCTGGTGCGGGCGGCAGACCGTGAAGGCAGGAAGGACTTGGCAGGCAGGGCAAGGAAAGCTGAGCGAACTGAAGCCTTTTGGGGCAGCTGTTGGGGGCCGGGCACCGGGCTTTGTGGATCCTGCCCTTGGCCTCTCTGGGAAACGTGATTATCTCCTAACTCTCTTTACAGGTGAGGAAACTGTGGCTCAGAGATGTTAAGGATCTGGCTCCAGGCCAGCACTTGGGCCTGCGCAGCCTCACACAGAGGCCCGTGCTCTGAATCACCTACTGGACTGAAGCGTTAGGGATGCAGATCGAGAGCCTGCAAACCCACTCGGACGGCAAGCCGGAGGCGAGCCACAAGGCCTGGTCCTCTAGAACATAACAGAGTTAAGGTCTACTGGAAAGTTAAGCAGAAAAAAAAAAAAAATCCAGAGTCTTTAACCTTGAACAATCTCCTCCTGATATTTTCACTCCGAATGTACAGGAGTTGTCAACAGTCTGGGCAACCCATATTAATCTCAGAGTCTTGCCTTCATTCACTGAAGCCGATGAGTCCTGCAGGCTCTACAGCAATCGGGGCTAACCTCAATGAAATCTACTTCTCCCAGGGCCTTTCTGCTTCCCTTGATAACTGTAATGCCTCAGAAAGGAAGGCTGAGCCAAGCGAAGCTGCCCGTATATTCTAGAGAAAGGGGAGATGCAATTAAAGGAGACGGAGCTTACATTCAGGATTTTTCTTCCTCTCAGGTTCGTGTTTGGGACTTGAGGGATCAGGCAGCTGCAGGGCTGAGCTTAGTGCCTGCTCAGCAAGGAGCACATCTGGCAGCCCTGCCACAGGAACAGAGAGAGGCTGGGAGGAGAGGGCAGCACTGGCACAGACGCCACATTCTCTAATCATATGCCTGTGTGCCGACATGCTCGATGCCTTCTCTGCGACGACACGTGAGTGCCAGTCAGGGCAGGGTCCGTGCCTCTCCTCACTGTTCTCTCCCAGAGCACTGCCTGGCCCCACAGGCCTCAGTAACGACTTGGTGGGTAGAGAAAGGAAATGGGAATGTGTGAATGAACGAGTCCTCTCATCAGTCACCGACCACCAGCGGCTCCATGAACAGAGCCTCTGCTGCTTCACCCACTGCCTGCTGACGGGTCACTGCTTAGGGCAGGGGAGCATTTCCCTGAACTGTCTTCTCCAGAACGAGAGCAGAAGGGAAAGGAAGAAATGCACAAGGGGAGAGTACTCAGCAGTTGCTGGAGCCGCCTTCCCCCTCCGCTGCCGCCCACTGCTTGGGCCAGCACGGAGCTGGGCCTCTTCTTCCAGGGGCAGCCTCGGCTGCAGAGAGCCCGTGCTGGCCCCACCGCTGGGATTCAGGGTGACGCTCGTGCTAACTCCATCACTTTCTATGATGCCAGAGGAAGCCCCCTCCCGGGGCTGTGGTCCCGGGCATCCCTGCCCTGTGAGCCTTACTACTTCAAGGGCAGCCCCTAAATTTCCACACCACTTACACTCTGAGCGGTAGGCTTGGGGAATGATAGCAAGCTCTCTCTATATATAACCTGTCTTCTACAATGAACACACAGTTCTTTCTTTTTGTAGTTTTGTAGATGGGAGCCTAAATCCCCAGTCACTGTACCCTGTGGGCCCCGGCTCAGCCCCTAGGACCACACAGGCCCTACCAGCTTCCTTTGTCCTGGGACAGGCCTGCAGAGTCCTGCCCCAGTGATGGCCGCCAGGTCAAAAGGCCCACACCCCAGCAGCCGCTCCCAGGGCCCTGCTTCCAGAGTGCCCTCTTCATGTACTGTCCTGCGCTGGGTGCGGGCTCAGACCACGCCTGGCCCTCCAGGAGAGGTGCTTAAAGTACAGCTCCAGAGACCCTGCCCTTGGCAGCCTCTGGCCCCGTGTGCTGACAGCAGTGCCACGTGCTCGGCAGCACAGCACCGCCAACCTGCTCAGTGAGGGCTTTCAAGGCGACACAGCAGCCCGTGCCCAGTCGACAAGTAAGGCGCCTCTCGCGCGTCCAAAGGCCCCAGGCCCAGGCTCGTTGGAGCTGGGGCCTCCCTGGGGCCAGAGCTCACCTTCTGCGACTTTAACTCCTTGGTGAGCATCAGCACCTGCTGCTGCAAGGCCACCACCTTCTCCTGGGAGGTGCGGTTCCATGTGAGCCCTTCGGAGAAGAGCGGGAAGGTGTTGTTCTGGCGCTTGGCTTTCTGGATGAGATTTGCTGTCAGAGAGCACTTGGGCATAGGCTTTGGAGAATCTTCTGGCTCCTTCCCTGATCAAGAGGAGAAAGACAGAGGTTACATGATTGACAGGACAGTTCTCAAACTTGAACTTGCTTCAGAAACACCTGAAGGGCTTGTGAAAACCCAGATTATTGGTTCTTCATAAGGTTAAACTAGAATTACCATACAACCCAGCAATTCCACTCCTAGGTCTATGCCCAGAAGAACTGAAAGCAGGGACTCTGACATTTGCACACTTATGATCCTAACAGCGTTATTTACAACAGCCACAAGGTGGAAGCCACCCAAGCATCCACTAACAGATGAATGGGTCAACAAAACATGGTAGCTACACAAGGGACCATTACTCAACCATCAAAAGGAAAGAAGTTCTGAATTATGCTACAACATGAATGGCACTTAAAGTCATCAAGCTGAGTGAAACAAGCCAGACACAAAAGACAAATATTGTATGACTCCACTTCCATGAAATATCTAGAATAAGCAGATCCACAGAGACACCAGGGACTGTGGGGAGGGGATAGGGGGAGGTATTACCTAATGAAAGCAGAGTTTCTATTTGGAGTAAGAAAAAATTTTGGAACTAGGCAGTGGTGAATGTAATTAATGCCACTGAATTGTACACTTAAAATGGTTAAAATGGCTAATTTTAAGTTACATATATTTTATTACAATAAAAAATGCTGCAAAAATAAAACAAAAAAGCCCTCAGGCTGTTGGGCCCTACTCCAGAAGCTTTTGATTTAGTAGGTCTGGGGTGGGACCTGGGAATTTGCGTTGGCAGAAAGGTCACAGGTGATGGTGACACTGTTAATCCAGGGACCCCGCTTTGAAAACCATTGGGCTATCTGCCGCTGTCTACACTGCAAACCTGCGGGAGGACAGAGGGCACTTGCTCCGCCCTGAGGGGCTGGTCTCTGAAGGCAGCTCAGCACCGGGCAGAGGCTCACCTGGGGTGCTGGGGTCAGGGGGCGAGGGCTGCTCCTCCCTCAGGGGCTCCCCGCTCTGTGGAGGATCTTCCTCTTGAGGCCAGTGGCCTGCCTCTTGGGCCTGCTTGTTGCCGCGGATGTTACACACCGTATTTCTGGAAGAACAGGCAGAGGCGCGTGAGGCTGGCTGCAGGCCTGGCCGGGCAGTCAGCTCAGTGGCCAGCGCCCCCTTGGCCGTCCCATCCACTGCTGGAGCTCAGGCCTCCATCCACGCACCCCGGTATCCCGCTTGGCCTTCCAGACTCCAGTCAGCCTCCTGATGCCCCCCGCCTGCGGCACGCCCACCCCTCCCCTTGCTGGTCTGCATTCACCCCCTTCTGCACACTGTACTGCTTAGAAGCCACAGCTGCTTGGCCCCCACCTCCTCACACTGCTGGAGCATAAGCCCCGTGAGGGCAGCAATTGTGTTCACGGAGGCGTCTCGAGTGCTTAGAACAGGCCTGGCGCACAGAAACACAGAGGCACTTAATGCGCACGTTGAGTGGACTTGCCCAACTGACTCTCCTGAAGACATCATCTGGTCTTGTAACTACCTGGCACAAGCACCATCAGTGGCTCCCTACTTCTGCTGAGCCAGGTTCCAAACATCTCTTCCTCGCCTTCCTCATCCCTTGCTCCTTCCCCACTCAGATCTGTTCTCTCTCAGCCCCTAAGGAGCTGCACTTCATGTCTGGGCCACCCCTCGGTCTAGGCCGCAGCCTCAAGGTGCCATGTCTCTGAGAACCTGGCACTAACCCACCTGCGTGCCTGCTGGTACCTGGCACTGGGCAGCATGTGCCCAGAGTGTAGGCTTGATATTACGTTTGGTTTGCAGGAAGGAACTAGGAAGCGCCAAAGGCTGGCCTCAGACCACTGACCACAGAGAAACGCCTCACGAGCCAGGAATAAAACGGAGTTCACTTTCCCTTGTAAAAGGATCAAAGCGGACAGATTCCAAAATTAGTAACAGGGAAGAGAAAATGACTCAGTGCGGGGTCAGTACCGTGACCAGCATTTAAAAAATGCAACAGAAGACAGCACGCACCTCACTTGGGAAGGGTAGTATCGTTGATAAATTACATGTCTGTGTACTGAGCTGCAATATGAAGATCATTTCTTACTGTGGGCATGGTCAAGACAGCCTGGAAAGCTCTGCACTCAGAGAGCGTCTACGTCAAGGGCAGCGGGAGCGTGGTCGAGAGCAGGCAGATACCGCCTGTGGCGCGCAGTCCCGTGTGCGACGCCGCCCCCGGCCACCTGAGCAATACGGTGGGCGTGACCCTGCAAAACCCTCACTCTACAAACACCTAGATGCTGGATAAGTGCAAAACATAATCTTTAAAACGTGCCGCTGGACTCCTAGGAAAGGAAGGGAAAATCTCTAGGGACCAACGACAACACAGGAGGTGAAACTCGAGTGGGGAGGACGGCGAGGGACGAGTGTGTGGCTCAGATTCCTGTTGAGCAAACACCCACTCGTCCTGCCACCTGCACGGGAGGGGAGCACCTCCGCCCCGGCTCTGGGTGTGGCTGTGCCACACCTTCAGGACCGTGGGGCCTTGGGCGACGTGATATAAACGCAGGCTTAAGGCGGTGCGTGCATGCAGGGCTTGCCCTCTTGGGCCCCTGCATTCTGTCGTAAGAGCACAGCTGAGCAGCTACGGGTCCATGGGAGGTGACGGACATGTGGGGTCGACCTGGATCCCACCAGCGGCATGGGGCTAAGCCCAGGTGAACCTCGCATGGCCCAGCTGACCCCAGAGTGAGGGAGAGAAATTAAGGCCTGTTACACACGCCGCTGCATCCTGAGGCGGTTACCTGCAGCATTACTGTGGTGGAAGCGGGCCTGCTCAGGGGTCAACTGCTCAAAACCCGTGGTCTTGGCTACAAGGCAGGAAAGAAAGCAAGGCCTTGGGCCCACACAAGGTGAGGCGCTGGGATCGAAAGCCCTGCGTAGAGCTGGGACTCTTGAAGGTCCATGTCCCCTGAGAAGAGGTGGGTGAAAAAAAACACACGACAGAAAAACATGAAAAACATGCTGGCTGACCAACTCAGCACAAGGAAACTCTAGGTGGAGGCCCTGGTTTTCTAAAAAAAGAAAGTCTGCCCTTGAGAATCTGAAACCACACACCTGCCCTCATGTGCCTTTGAGCTTTGATTTCCAGGAAATCTTAAGCTAAGATATTACATTAAAATGGCCCCAGGCTGGCCACACCCCCTGGGGTGACCCAAATTCTCCAAATTGGGAAACATTCTTAACCTAGGTCCTTCGGGAGCCTCACACGTGAAGAGCAACAAAAGATGAACGCACAATAAAAAAGTCACTGAACACGCAAGGGAACAAGCCACCACAAAGGAAAGACAGGAGAACAAATGCCATAATTCGTCCTCCAAGGACTTCAAGAATTGAAGTGGCCAGATACTGGTCATAAAATAGATAAATTAAATTGAAAAACAAAACATGGAATCAAGGAACAAGGATATAAAAATAGGCAGCTTTGAAAAAGAATCAAATAGAATTCTCAGAAATGCAGAATATAATAACTGGAATATAAAACTCAGTGAATGGACAGATTAGACACAGCTAATGGGAAAAGCCGGTGCACTGAAGAAAGAGCTGAATGAATTACCCAGCATTCAAGCAAAGACTCAAAGATGGAAAACAGGACAGAGATTAGGAGCCCACGGAGAGGAGGAGAAGAGAGTCCATGCAATGCTTCTGAAACTTTAGTGTCCACGAGAATCACCACATCACGTAAATAACAGACAACCCCAGAGCAGTTACACTGTATGCCTACGATTTCTTCTAGGAGTCTGGTAATGACAGAATCTAACAGCTGCTCAGAGTGTTCCCTTGTCATCAGTTTTATGTAGGTGAAGGTCTGTAGTAATGTCCCCTTTTATTCCTGATTTTAGTAAATAAGTCTTTTTCCTTGGTTGGTCTAGCTAAAGATTTGTCAATTTTGTTGACCTTTTCAAAAAACCACATTTGATCTGAGACTTATTTTTTAAATGAAATCCAGCTTCTTGGCTCCGCTGGGTCCAGGGGAGGGATAGTATGAGATGTACTTCCATGGACAGTACAGCCGAAATTAGGGGACGGATGGGAACTCGGCTCTCCTAACACCAGGCCTTGCACTTTGCTCCCAGGCTCCTTTTGCTGTTATTACTGAGGTCCGACCGTCAGGAGTCCCTGCCCCTCTGAGAGAGCAGCCCCCCTTCCTGGGTCTCATTTTCCCCATCTGACACACAAAGGGTGGTGGTCGTACTGAAAGAATGATGACGAGTCTACTATTTCCTGAGCATCACTTTGTCGGGGTCCTGCCTGGGCTGAGCCCCGTTACAGGGACCCAGAATCGCAGTCTCCAAAGCGTCCCGGGTAGGGTGGCCGCCAAGCAACTATGCTTGGAAGAGGACTTTATCACCCTCACCTGGAGCAATTCCTAGACCATCTTCCCGGGGCTTTAATTCCAGGCCTGAAAGGCTCGTGCCCTGGTCAGCACGGAGGGGTCATAACACCTTTTCTGGGCAACACCTCGGGCAAGCCCCTCACCTCCCTGAGCCTCAGTTTCCTCATCTGTAAAGTGGGGGTGATGACCGTAACCACAGCACACATCGACAGGCCCCTCCCCAGGCCAGGCTCTGAGCTGTCATTCTACATGCCCTCGACAGGACGACTGTCACCCCCACCTGGTGGAGTGGAGAACCGGGCTTCCTAGGCCAGTCACCTCGCCAAAGCCACGGGGCTAGGGAGCGGTGGGGCCGAGTGTCCGGCCTGGATGCCTGACTGAATCCCAGAGTGACAGCACCTCACGGGTTTGTCCAGACAACGTGCTGTGGCTACACCACCTGGTGCAGGGCTCAGGAAGCTCCTTCTCCTGCCTTCACCCCCCAGCCGGATCTGGGCTGGTGGCAGACTTAAGAGCAAGCCCTTGGGACCAGCCAGGGCGAGGGGGCAGGAGACAGAGGCAGCCCTGACCTCCCAAGCTCCTTGGGGGTCTCGGCAGGCAGCCTAGGCCCTTCTCGCATTCTCTGAGGGTTGTGACAAGTGACAAGATGGAAGTGACTGACTGACTTATTCTGACACTTCCTCCTCTCCTGCTCTCTGCATTTTCTCTGTTCCACTGCTCCTGGTGGATTCCTGGGGGCTGGGCTGCTCAGGCCCCCTCCCAGCACCCTGCTCCCAGCACCTTGCTCCCCGCAGACCACCTCTACCTCGCTTTCCCAGCTCCCAAGGGACTATGCCCTGCAGGGGGTCCAGCCAGGCCCACCCACCCCACCCACTCCCTCCAGCCCAGCTCTCCCTCCTGGCCTGCGGGTCCCTCTGTCCCACTGCTGGGGGTCAGCTCTGCCCCAGCCTGCAGGCCCCCAACGCCAGCGTGGCATTCCAGTTTGACCAAAGCCCACACAGAAAATAAGCACCCGGCCGGGGTCAGGGTCAGCATGGTTTGAGCTCCCTCCAGCTCCCAGCCCTTCAACTACAGCAGCAGCAGCAGCTAATGCTCATTACGAGCCTGCACGGGCACATTCAGCCCCACACTGCCCGTCTAAGGCTCGTCACGGCCTATTTCCGCTTACTAGTAAGGGACCCGCGGCCCTGGGAAATGCAACCTCTCGCCGCTGGCGGCCCAGCTGCTAACTGCTGGACCCAGGACGCGGACCAGGCTCATGACCGCCAGCCCACGCTGCTGCTCCTCACAAACTCCTCCCAGCCAGGCCTGGCCGTGGCGGAGGTGCACATCACGACTACTGAATGAAAAAGCACGCAATAAACTGCAAGCGTTCAAAGTGAGCAATCTGCCGGCCACCACGTGGCGCCCAGGAAGCCCTCGATGTGCACAAATGTACTTGGAAATATAGAGCAGAGACGCGCGGAGCGTGCTGATGGGGCGAGAGGAGGCAGGCGCCGTGAAGTTCACTCTTCCTATCTTTCGAGATGACGCTAAGGTCCCACAAGGAACACGCACTATTACTGGAACAACCCCGTATTCTAAAGTAAGGGTGGGGTCATTGGAGAGAAGGCTCCCGCCCCCTCCCAGGCCCAGCTCCCTGCAGGCGCATCCCACCAGCTCCCTGGGCAGCAGCAGGGGCTGCTTGCAGCCTGGCACTTACTGGATTTCAGTCCCCAAGTGCTTGAGGGAAATATTCTGCAGGGCCAAGGGCAAGGTGGGCACCGGCTGCGAGGCAGCTGCCACGCCCACGAGCCCCGGGGGCGTTTTCACAGGACACAGGAACTCCTCCAGCTCCGCCTCCTCTTGCTCTGGGGAACAAGGAAAGGGAATCAATCCACCAGGGTTACTGGGTTCCTGCGCTGGGGAGGCTGGGCAGGGGCTGAGGCGGCCAGGAGCAGGGAGCTGGGGAGCAGGCCTGCCTGGCAGGTTAGCAGCTGAAGAGGCGAGCGAGCTTCCCCACGTATGGTGCGGCCCTCCTGGAAATCCCTTAGAGATGTGGAGCCTGAGCAGCCAGCTGTGAAGCGCAGAGCAGGCTTCATGTGCCAAGAGGGCCACCCAGGCACTGCTTAGAATAGCCTCAAACCGGAAATAACCTGAAGAGCAAAAAATCTGGGAACGGGGTAACTAAAGCACACTGCTTCTCACAATGACGTCTGTCTAAGAACATGGGGAGAGTGCCTGGGCTATAATAGCAAGTGGAAAAGGCCAGGTAAAAAACATGATCTTGATGGCAGAGAGAAGTCTCAGACAAATACACTCCACAGCCTTCAGACTGGGTCAGTGCTTTACAAGCCAGCAGGAGCATTTCATTTTACTATTTTTTCCAAATTGCCCACAGTAAACACGGGCTACTTTTATAAATATAAAAGAATATTACATTTCCCAAAAATAGATGTTTGTAAAGGATTTCATAACATGAAAATGTCAGGGTTACAATACTATCAAAAAGCAAAGGAGGGCTTTTTGTATTATTAAATGATCCCAAATATGGTTTTCAAAAAAAGAAGTGTTAACAGTATGTGTCTCCTGGTGACAGGATTATGGGTCATTTTACTTTTTCTACTTTTCCGTGTTTTCCGAATGTTCTACCTTCACAGTGATTCCTATACAAGAGGGACTCCTAAGTGTCGAGGCTTTAGGAACATGCCCAGGCTCAGGGAAGCAGGCACTGCGGGAGGACAAGGGAGAAGGGGGTGGCATTTAGAAGTTAGTTTCAAGTATGAGACAAAGCAGGAAAGAACCAGGGCCTCTCGTGGGACGGTGCACTTCTGACTGCACAGCCCCGAGACTTCAGGGAAGGGGGGATTTATTTTGCTCTCTGTCTGCCAAAGGGGGTGCAAAGGCATTAAATGTGATGGTGAGGGGCAGGGAGCTGCTCAAGAAAGCAAGCTTTTAACAGCAAACAAGGCATCTGCTAATTCCCAGTGGGCAGATCCACCCAGCTCAGCCACACCTCTGAGTTCTCTCTCAACAAACAAGGACCTTGGGGCTTTCTGGTGGGGATGGAGGAGGTGACAGCCAGCTGTGCCCGCAGCACACCTGGGAACACCAGGGAAGCAGACTCCTTCCAGCTGGGGTCTGGAAAGACAGCCTGGAGGAGGGGCCCTGGAGCTGGGCCTTAGGAGGGGCAGGGGCTTCAGAAGGGCCTGTGTGTAGGTCCCCGAAACAGTGAGGGGTCCCAGCCCCAGAGCTGAGGATGCAGGGAGGACAAGGGGAGGTAGGGCTGGGGGAGCCAAGAGGCTGGCTCTCTTCTGGCTGGAAATGCAGCACCCCTGGGGTCTGTGCAGGAGCCAGAGGTATCCAATTTTTTGAAACAGGAAGAATATGCTGCACCCTGTCTCCTGGGTTGGTGCAAGGATTAAAGGAGAAAGGTATTCAAAGATGTTTAGAGAGCCAGAAAGCTCCACTTTTCAAAGAAGTCCCCAGGCCAGACTCATTCAGCCAGGCTGCCAACACATTTGTCCATATAAGAGTTTCTTGTTTATCAAAACTTTCACCAATTTTATTCTCCCGTATTCAGGAAAACAAGGCTACAGTTTGTCTAATATATTAATGCCTCAGCAAGCACTTTGCTAACTGCCACCATCTGTCTTCCTCTAACTTTCCCTGAACCCTAGATGTGCTTGCAGGCCACACCGAGATAAGTCTTAGTGGTAAGGGTCAGTGCTGGCTGGGTTTAGGCAACAAGGAAACAGCAGCACAGAGAAGGTGTGCTCACAGCTGAGGTCACACAGCTGGTGGGCAGCAGAGCCATGACATAAAAGTAGCCCCTTGAGAGACAGGACAGAATAGGGACCTGAGGAGGAGAGGCAGAAAACCTAATAAATTTCCACACAACCACCACCCAGTAGAAAAAACTGAAACAGCATCCTGCTGGATTCACGCAGGCAAGTTATCAGAGGGCAGCTCGTAGCACACACCCATCAGCTGCGGAAGCGGCCCCAGCATGCTTGCTGACATGCACAAACAAGCAATGGGAATGTAGCCTGCAGTGTCCACCCAACAGAAAAAAGGAAGTTCCCACACTACCCACCTATTTTCATAAGCCCCTTGTGCAGCAAATTCCAGCAGGGCTCAAGAGCAATAGCCAGAAGCCAATCAGCACCAGACAGCAACACCTAACCCCCTAAGAGAATCAAATCACCCAATAGAGTTTAATTAACTACTTTGTCTCAAATATGCCAATCAGCACAGCCCCTGGAGTCTTGTACCCCCATAAAACAGGGGACCCAGGGCAGAACTTTGCATTTCTCTCCTTTAAGAATGCCCGCCCCATGTCTGAGGGTGTACTTCTGTTTTCTCTTGCTTTACCCTCCTATAAATTCTCTGCTTGCCTAATTAATTTGTGGTTCATCCTTGAATTCTTTCTCGCGAAGAAGCCAAGAACCTAGACACCTGCTCCAATCACATTCGCTTCTGCTTTTCCCACTAAAGCGTGGCTCATCAGAGTGGCCTTTGTAACATGTATGGTTACAGGAAGACGAAAGCACCCAGTGCAGGGGTGTCCAAGGACAGAGGTGTCCAAGGGAGGAGCAAGGCTGCACATGGTGGAAACACCACACTTGTGAGAGGAGAGAACCGATGAGCCAAGGCTCTGGTCTGGGGCCTCTGAGCCCATCATGAAAGGCACCCTCAGTGAGGTGGCGCTCAAAGGGCTTTCAGCAGCATTTGTTGTTGAGTCTCCTTCTGCCTGAGCCCTAGGGGCTGCCCCATTGCTGGAAAGAAGTCATAGCCTGGACAAAAATGGCCCAGGAAGTCACCGCTTCCCCTAGGGTCTTGGACACATGGCTGGCTGCCTCCTCCGGTGCGGAAGGGGTGAGTGAATTTGCAGACTGGAGTTCGAATTTCAGCTTTGACATTTTCTTGTCTTGGTCTCTGTGAGCCTCAGTTTCTTCTTCTGTAAAATGGGACTAACACTACCTCCTAAGACTGTTGTGAAGATTAAATGCCTCAGGTAAGCTGAGGCAACAGGGCCAGCAACCTGAAAGCAGGGTTTTGTGGTGATATACATCTACAAAAGTCCTTTGTAAACTGTGCTCTACTTTGCAAACATGCCATTATTATCCTTATTAACCTCCTGGTTTCCCCACGATCCTTCCTGGCTCCCATGGAAACCAACGCTTAGGTAAAGAACAAAACTAAAGGCTAGGGAGGAAATGCCCTGTGGATTGCTCAAGGGCCGCCACAAGATGCTTCTCAAGAGGGAGTCAGAAGTGGGTCAAAAGGCTGACACAGCTCAGGAGCAGGCCCCTACTTCCTCCCAGGAAGGGTGGAGACTGCTGAGGTGGGGCAGCTGCAAGTTCCAGGGCCCGGAAGGTTCTATGCAGACTGTGGTGCCTGGGAGAGGGCTGCTTGCTGGGGTTAGGAGAGGCCGAGTGAGGAGCAGCCCACCTCCCTGCTCCTCCTCGGGAGAACGGCGGCAGGGCCACCGCCGGCCGTGCACGCCCCCATGCCCAGAGCAGGGGCTGGCCCAGAAGAGGCCCAGGTGTGTGCTGACCCGAAGCCCCAGAATGAAGAGAACTGGGGAACAGTTCACCACAGCAGAAGAGGCTTTTCAAGCTTCAGTTCAGGACACGCAGGAATCCTGGGACCATGAGCGTTTCTCATTTCTTCTGTCTGAGTGGACCTTGGCAGCTGCACCCACTCAGGGTGCAACTGTCTGCGTGGCTGGGGTGGTCTGGATCCCGGGCCGATGGGGACCAGGGTGGAGTAGATGTGCAGAAGAAAAACACCCAAAGGTTCTCTGAAGAAATTCATGATACTTGCTAACAATAAAAGGAGCAATTAATATAAAACTAATTGTGTGTATATGAGTGTGTGTGTGCACATGTGCATATGCCCATAAACACACACACAAGAAAAAATATTAAGAGGACACTGCCATGGATTGGTGCCTTCCCTTGTGCCTGGCATCATGCTAAGGGTCTTCCAGGCCTTCCCTCATTTAATAATCAAGTTCAATGTATTGACTCACATGTTCACTCAACAAATAGCCAATGTGCCAGGCAGGGCACCAGGACCTGGAGACAAAGGAGCAGTCTCCACCCTCGAGGAGGAGCTAGTGGGCAGAGACAGACAAGGACACTGATAATTAGAATAGAACGAGCTGGGCCTTCGTGGTAAGAGATGACTGGACAAAGTATTGAGGCCCACGGAGAGTCTAGCTCAGCTGCCAAAATCCTAGAAGCCTTCCAGAGGAGGTGATGCTGAAGCTTACAATAAAGAGGAATTTGTCAGCAAACAAAAGGAGGAGAAAATCATCTGGTGCTGCTGAAGTGCAAAGTGCATGGTGAGAAGGTTGGATGAGGAAGGCTGGATGAGGAAGGATGAGCCCTGAGTGCCTGGGTGGAGGGACTGGCAGGTCAGGCTTTCACCTGGAAAGCTCATTCTGGCTGCTAGGGAAAGGGGGTTGGGGGACAGGCCTGCAAGCAGGGACACCCCAGAGGAGGCTGCTGTGATTTCCCAGCTGAGGGATGTGGTGTTATGGGGTGAACTATGTCTCTCCCCCAAGATACACTGAGGTCCTAGCCTTCCCCTGACCCACTGCACCCCAATTCTTCAGAACCTGACCTTATATGCAAACAGGGTCTTGCAGACATAATCACTGAAGTTAGGATGAGGCCACACTGGGATGGGGGGGCCTTAATCCAGTGACTGGTGTCCTTATGAAGGGGAGACAGAGAGAGGCATAGGGGAGAGGGCCGGGTGAAGACAGAGGAGGGCTGGAGTGCCACAGCCACAAGCCAAGGAGCACCGAGGATGGCCAGGAGCCAGCAGCAGCTGGAAGCAGCCAGGAAAGAGCCTCCCCTCCCGGTCTCAGAAGGAGCACAGCCCTGCCCACACCTGGATTTTGGACTCCAGAAACATGAGAGAAGAAACATCTGTTATGATAAGCCACCCAGTTTGCGGCCCTTTGTTACATCGGCCCCAGGACCCTGGGACGTGAGGCCTGAACCCTGGCGATGGCAGCACAGAACGGCCTGCACCTGACGTGCAGGTCAGAGGGCAAAAATGGCCAGCAGCTGATGACCAACCAGCCTGGCCCGTGGAGGAAGAAGGTGTGAGGGTGACTCCAGCTGCTCCAGCCATGGTGGGGAAGGGAGAGCGGGGAGGAGGAGGGTCAGGGAGGCTCAGTCTGGGGCATGCAAAGCATCCAGGCACAGAGGTCAGGGGCGCTGGGCGAGACGGCCTTGCCCAGGGCCCTCTGCCTGTGCCAGCGGCAGGGGAGGCACCTCAGCTTGCCGGGACCTCCCTCTCCAGGCTCTGACAGAGGCAGCTGGGAGGGGGTTGTCCTGATTCTAGCACCTGCCAATCACACCTCTGGCTGTGGCGGGGGAGGGGGTGTGCTCACCCAGGTCCTCCATGCTGGGATGTTCTAGGACTGGGCATCAAGCACTCCATTTGTGGGGGGCAAAGGATTGTGCCTTACCGGACCACCAGGGATAAAATCACTGATCTCCCCGACTCACGGTGCCAGGGCACCCATCCGAGACGCAGCAGCAACAACCGCATTTTCTCGTTCCGCCCCCCCACCCTCCCCAGCAACCGTGCTGGGTTTCTGGTCGTGGGACTTGCGCCCACAGGCATGGTCACAGCAGCGATGTTTATGGAGCCTTGTTCTCGGCACTTTCTGGGTGTGGATTCACTAGCTCCTCGTGAGCACCCTAAGGAGCAGGCACCACCTATTATCCCCACCCTGCAGGAAGTCAGGAAGGTCACACAGGTGAGGATTCCCGCCCAGGCTGCCCGGCTTCCGGGCCCTCTCCCCACCCTCCACCTGAGGCTGCAGCCCCCAATCTGAGTTGCATCCCCAGCTTCCTGCCCCTTTGGCAAAGGGCTCCTCCGGCTCACTCCCCGCAGGAGGCTGAGGGCAGCCCGAGTACCTAGCTGGAGGTGTGGGGCCGGCTCGTCCCCAGCCAGGGCGGCAGCAGGGGTGGCGGGCAGCACGGGTGGGCCACTGTGGAACTCCCAGCGCTTCATCTGCAGCCGCTGCAGCCAGTACAGCATCACTTGCTTGGAGGCGGCCTGAGGAGCACAAGGGTCAGCTGGCAGGGCCCGGGCCGGGAAGCAGGGTGGCTCAGGGGGTGGGAGCTGAGGAAGGTCAGGGAGGCTGTCACCCTAGGGAGTGCCCCCAGCAAAACACTGTAGCTTCCTGGCCACAGAGACCAAGGCCCTGGTCTGCCCTTAACCTCCCCGGGCCTCAGTTTCTCATCTGTTCTCTGGCTACAATGATGCCCATTTCCCAGAAAGGTTCTGAGGCTGAAGGAGGCCAGGGAAGCCAAGCGTCCGGCTCGGTGGCCGCCACGCAGGGGGGCTGAGGCAAGGGTGAGCCTGCCTGGCTGCTGCTCTGTGCAACGGGGGATGTCCCTCCTGCCTTGGAGAGCCACTGAAACCGGGGACAGGAACGGGACATCAGCCCGTGACAACAGGGGCCCACCGGCTGCTCCAGTGCTCAGAACAGGTTCCGGCTGACGCTGGTCAGTCCATCCTGCACTGGATGTGGAAACACCGTTGCCCAGCCGGCAACCTCACTGGGCCCCCCAGCAGGAGGCATCTCTGTCTACACAGCCCCTCCCACGAGCTGACAGCTCGCCCCACAGGGTTCATTTGGTTGACAAGTGTCTGTCGAGCACCCTCTGTGTGTCAGGACCGTGCCAGGCACCCGCGGGGACCCTGTGATGAGGCGTGTCCTGTCCTCTTGGAAGAGCCTTCTGAGGGAGTCATTACCTGGGCGCTCATGGGCTCCCCAAGCTGGTTCCCTCCCTTAGGGACTGATCTGACCCACCAGCCGGCCACGTGCTCAGGCCAGCCCCGGGGGTCCTCCTCTCGTGCCACCTCAGCAGCATCGCCACCGCGCCCCTGCCTCCCCACGCGCACTGCCCCGGCTGAGCCACCGCCTCTCTCCACCACCTCCTGGCCACCTGCCTTGCCTCCCTGCCGTCTGTCCGCCTTGCAGCCCAGGAGCCAGTCTGAGCTTTCTAAACATTCTCATCTCCTAAGTAGCACTCTCCTGCTTAGAGCCTTTAACAGCTTCCCACGGCCTAGAGGCCTCTGCCCCAACTCCATCTCTTGGGCCCCTTCGCAGGCTGCGGGATTTGCCTAGGCATTCCAGGCATGTCACATGGGCCCGAGGGGGGGCTCTCTGGGCCTGGAATGGCCTTCTCTTCCAGGCCCGGGGTGTTGTCCTCTCTGGACAGCCCCTCCCACCCCGGGAAGCAGGACATCTCCATCCTTCTCTCCTATGGCTTACGGTATCTCTAAGGCTTTGCTGCATGTGTGCCAGTTTCCATGCAGTCTCTCTCACCAGACCTGAAGCTGTTTGGGCGCCAGGGGACAGGTCTGATTTGTCTCCCACTCCAGCGCTCAGCACAGGGCCCAGCATGCATGCGGATCCACAGAATAGCACAAACCATGTGTTGGGGTTCCTGGGTACATCCCTGAACCTGGGGGAAGAGGGAGCTGTGCATCACGTGATCTCTAAAACGCCTTCCCAGGCCCAGAATTCCTGGTCTCCATTTTTACCAGCCAGGCCCAGTCAGTAAAGGGGAAGTGAAACTGTGGCTACGTGCAGGGACTCAACAGACATCCCGATGACTGGAGGGGGTGGGGGCTGTCTCCTGGCCACACTCTTCTCTGCTGCCCACACAACTCTTAGACAAGAGCTGTTTTTCCAACTACGTGCTGGGGCACCTCCACTTGACACGATCACCGTGTGTGTGCGTGTGTGTTCACCCAACAAATATTTATGGAGCACCCACATGGTGCCAGTCTCCATCTGAGGTGCTGGGATTAATCCAACACATGGGTGCCTGTGATCGGCCAGATGGGTGAAGGCCTCCTTTAAATCTCACAAACTACCTTGATTCTGAGAGATTAAGTAACTGGCCAGGGTCACACAACCAGTAAGCAGCAGAAGCAGCATCTGAATCCAAGCCTGACTGCGAAGTCTTTCACTGCTTCAGGCTTTCTCATTTAAACATGATGATAAAATAAAACTTATACTTCCTGCTGATGGGAGAACAGGTTTAGACATGCTGTGATGAAAAATGCAGGCTGATGACCGAAACCCAAGTGTTTATCTTCCTAATCCCTGCCATCAATCTTCTGAACATTCCCTTCTCCTGGCCAAAAGGTCAAGAAAAGTGAACCAGAAGCCTGGCCAAAGAAGCAAAGCCCCTGTCTGGTGAATGCTTCAGTCCCAAGTAAGAAAGCTCTGGATAACTGTTATCAGGCACACTCAACAGTAAAGTGTGATATAGCACCGAGGGGTGCGAAGACTTCAGGGTTCAAGGGTGGGCTCACGCCCCACCCCCCAAATGTGTGACCTGGTGCTAGTCGCTTCGTGTGTCTGACTCAGTTTCTTGATCCGTGAGACGGGTGCATCACCCCGTCTCGCCTGTTTCACTGGAGGGCTGCGGGAACCCAAGGAAGAAACGGCGCGAAGGCTCTGGGTGCGCGGGGATCGCTGCTCGGGTCCGTCTGCTGTGACCACACGCCCTCCCAGCCGCGCCCTGGGAGCCAGTCCCCGAGGAGGCGGAAAACCGCCGCACTTACCTTCAGGGTGACCACCCGGCTGGGGGTCTTGATTTCAAAAGTCCCCTCCTCGGCGTCCGCCTTGCAGTCGAAGACGGCACCGGAGAGGTCGATGCTGTCCAAGGGGTTGGCGTCCTGCGCGGTCCGCGAATAATACAGGTGACACTTCCTCTCGTCGTAGAAGAACCAGCGCGACTTCCAGCCCCGCATGGGCCCTTTGCCGCCGAGCTTACTCAGGTAGCCGCAGAGTTTCTTGGGCGCCGCCTCGGCCTCCGCCGGGGGCCACTCCTCGGGGCCCGGGGCCGGGCCTGCGCGCTCTGCGGGCCGGGCGCCGGCGGAGCAGGACTCGGGGGCCTTCTCCCGGGCGCCCTCCATCCCCGCCGGCCGCAGCGGCGCTTGGACCCAGGGCCCGAGACTCCGCCGGCAGCTCCCAGAGGAAGACTCCGGGCCGGGGGCGGGTTCGGCCGCCCTGGGTGCGCCCGGCAGCCCGCGGAGCTGGGCTGCGCCGCCGCCCCGCCCACTGCCGGCTTCTCCTCCCCGCCGGCCCGCCCGCCCGCCATCTTTACTGAGGGCGCCGTGGAGCCTGAGGCGGGCGTGCAGGTGGGGCCGTGGCGGCCTTGAGCTGGGTTAACCGGCGGGGGAGGTGCGAAAGTAGATGCCTGTGTCTCATGACACTGCTTCGGTAACCCGCGGAATAACGTGGAACGGTGGCCTCTTCTCGCGCCGCCAGGGCCTCCCGCCTTCCCCCTGCAGGGCCCGCGCGGGCCACCGCGGGAAGGCGCACCGCGCGGCCATTGGTTGAGGGCGCCGGGCTGGGCGGCCCCACTTCCGGCCCCACGGGCAGCGCGGCTCGTGGGCGCTGCGTGCCCCGCACGTTTCGCCGCCGCTTTACAGCAGCGCCCCGTGACCCCCCGCGGGCCGTGCCGGGTCCCAGGGCTGACCGCGCGCCCTCCCCCGCGTCTGGCCCAGACCCCTCTGACCTTCCAGCCCCCTGGGCGGTCACGGCGGGCCGCTGGCCCGGCGCTCAGCGGGCAAGAGCGGTCACTCGCCCGCCTGTCTGAGGAACCCAGTGCCACGCTCGGGGAGGGCGAGGAGTCGGTCTCAGTCGGTTTTGTAAATGAATGTGTAAAACATGGCTAAGAGACTTAAAATGGAGTCAGGAGGCCATTCTTAATGCAGCTCTCAGCCAGATAGAAACACTGCCCAAGTATGCAAAGCCTAAAGCTATAATGTCCCTCAAAACCCCAAGGACAACTGGACACCATAAAACAAACCACAAAATCAAGAACTCAGTAAACGTGAAGGACGATTGGAGTACCACAAATACCCTCTCACCACAAACAACTTAGCTAATAATCTTGCCTGGAAATGCCAAGCTGGGGCACTATTTGGGTCGCTACCTGAATCGATGCTCCCCGAATTGCAATTCTAAGACCCCAAATAAATGCCTTGGTTGCCTTGCAGCTCAGTTTATTTCTTGGTTGGCAGTACCTGGGCTGTAACTTGCTCAACTTTCCGCCTCTTCCCTCCTGTCGCACTTAAACCTCTTCCTTCCAGTCTAAAGCGGGGTAAAGAGGAGGGCCTGGCGTCGCTTGTATCATTTTCAGATTCCAACTCTTATCTTAAGCAATGCCTCAACCTAAATCTCAAGTTTTCTCGACTATAGAAATGGAACTAATGATAGTACCAACCTCCTGAGTGGATTTTCAGCGAAGCTAATAAAACTTAAACTCACTTGCAGAGACCTCTAGGATTGTAGTACAGGTGGGGAGGTTGCAACCAGGAAGCATTTCTCCTAAATCCTGCAAGAGCTCTCTTAATTTGTTGTGATTTCTTTTCTCATTCTGAATAAACATTCATCTTCATACCTAATTTTGTGGGTATTTTTTCTTTTCAGTAAAATATGATGCTGTGTAATTTCCAAGCCCCATAAAACCTGGATCCACGCCTGTGCTACCCCTAGAGTTTTGTGTGGGTGTGTCTTTAATTCTTCCCTAGAGTTGTTTTGATAATTAAATAAAGCAATGCTTGTGAAGTATACTACAGAATGTGGGACCTGTAAACACTCAATAAATGTTAACTATAATTAAAGCTCAATATAATAGACCTCAAGGCAAAATAAATAAATAAATAAACCTCATGAAGAGGGTGGTAGAATTACATAGCAGAGTTCACACCATTGGAAACTCAGAAATACCACACTTGCAATGGGAGATTTTAATTCGCCATTTTAAGTCTTTTTTTTTTTTTGCAGTTTTGCCACTAATGTCCTTTTTCTATTCTGGGATCTAATCCAGGATTTCACATTGCATTTAGTAATCTTTAATCTCCTCCAAATTGGGGAAGTATATCAGTGTTTCCTTGTTGGACAAATGAATAATCCTTTCACAAAAGAAGGTACACATACGTCTAATAAAAATGTAAAACAAAACAAAACACCTTGTAACCTCTCTAGTAATTTTCAATAGTCATATTGGTAAGGTTTGTTTGCTTGTTTGTTTTTGGCAATAACTGTGTATCTTGGATATGGGGGAAACAGCCACCCTCAATCTTTGCTGAAATGGGGGTCTGGGAAGGATAGATATAAACGGGTACAAGGATTCTGAAGGTTAATTTGGCAATAGGGATGAAAAACCTTCGGATTTTGCATATTCCATGGTTTAGGAGTTCCATTTGTAAGAATTTTTTATAAGGAAAAACCCATACATACTTAAAACATGTCCATCCCAGCAGTATTTATAACATTGAAAAACTGGAAAAAATATCAGTGTCCAAAAATCAGGGCTTGGTTAAATAAGTGATTAAACATTTTTTGCAGAAAGATATGGAAAATATTAGGTTAAAGAAATAGGTCACCAAACTATTTTCTCAAAAGATTATTATATGATAAAAGTTTATCGGGAAGCGGGTGTGGCTCAATCAATAGGGCTCCCGTTTACCATATGGGAGGCCCCGGGTTCGCTTCCCGGGGCCTCCTTGCGCGGCGCAGTGGGCTGATGCAACAAGACCTTACAGCAGGAAGTGGGTGTGGCTCAATCGATGGAGCCCCCATTTACCATGTGGGAGGCCCCGGGTTCGCTTCCCCAGGCCTCCTTGTGAGGGCAGGCCGGCCCACACGGCGCAGTGGGCTGATGCAGCAGGACCTCACAGCAAGGGGGAGATAAGCAGACACAGAGAAAACACACAGCGAATGGACACAGCAAGCACAAGCAGCAAGGGGGGGATAAATAAATAAATAAATCTTTAAAAAAAAAAGTTTATATATGTGTACACATATATAAAAGTAAGGCAGAAAAGATAATGCATGATGTTGATAGTTTCTTCTGGGTGATGGCATTAAGACTAATTTTCGTTTTCTTCTTTCTGCTTTTCTGTATTTTCCACAGTTAAAAAAAATGTAATAGCTTTAGCCTTTTTAAAAATGGGCTTGTAAGTAGCTATCTGTACCTGTATTTAAGTTGCTCCAAAGCTGAATATAATTCCTTATCTCAAGAATAGAGATCAGGAACCTTTTCTTCAAGCTCCATTCCTCCCCAAAAAACAATTAGGAGGGTCATATATAAAAAGGAGATTAATTCAGGAGTTTTCTTAGAGAAAAAAACATACCCTCAGTTCTCTGGAGGTGTAAATTAAGGACACAGACAGGAAGACTATCGTTCTCGCCGCAGCAAAGGGGTTCTCGACTGTCCCGTTCCAAGAGCAGAGAAAGAGAGCTTCCTTGGAAACCCAGCCTGGACGCAGAGCTTAGAGCACCCGCAGAATTTCTCGGAAACTTTATCTTTAATACAATTAAAAATTAAAAATTCATAGCAGGCAGTTTAGTATGAAATATTTTAAATTAATGGTCCCATAAAAAAAACAACAGTTAACAACCCCCCTGCACCCTCCCCCATCCGTCCCAGCCAAGCACCTCCACACTGGAAGGTGCGGCAGCGGGTCAGGAAACCTGGCCACTGCACCTTCTGTTTGCAGATTCCAATCTTTCTGGGTGTTGGTTTTCTCATCCATAAAATAGAGATAATACCTACGCAGGATATCCCTCTACATGCTTTGAGAAGATCAAAAGATAACGATGGAAAAGCCTGACATCTGCACTAATACCAACCTGCTCAGAGGCACTCCAGGGGAAAAAGAAAATGAAGGGAAAAGAAGAGAATTAAGTTTTAAGTTTAGGGACGTTGGGAGGGACTCCCTGTTGATTTAAATGCATCAATTGCTGTATATTCTAAGGGATGCACTCAATATATCTAAATATGGTCACTTGCTGCGAAGAGATTGGCAGAAAGCGACACCTAGTGGTATAGGTAGTGTACTGCCCTCTGGTATATCTGGTATAATCAAGCTTTTTTTTCCTTTTTTCAGAAATTTATTGAAGTATATCACTTATATATAAACATACATGAATAATAAGTGTATAGTAATAGTTGTGAACTTACAAAACAAACATACATTACATCATACAGGGCTCTCATACCTCACCCTACCACCAACACCTTGCATTGTTGTGAAACATTTTTAACTAATGATTAAAGGGCATCCTCAAAATGTTACTACTAACCAAAGTATTTTTCCCCCAACCCACCCTATATTATTATTATTATTATATCATTTTTACATGAACATACATAAACAATAAGTATATAGTAAAAGTTGTGAACTTACAAAGCAAATATGCATAACATTATACAGGGGTCCCAAACATCAACCCACCACCAACACCTTGCATTGTTGGGAGACATTTGTTACAAATTATGAAAGAATATTGTCAAAATCTTACTATTAACTATAGTGCTTATCTTACATTTGGTGTATTTTCCCCCAAGAAGTTGTAAACTCACAAAACAATCATGCACATGTGCAGAATTCCCAAACAACACCCCTCCATCAACACATGACACCGTGGTAGAACATTTGTTACAGATTATGAGATAATATCCTCATACTATTACCAGGTCCATAATGTACATTTGGCACACTTTTTCCATATTCCCCCATTATCAACACAGTACATCTTTGGCATAGATGCATGAATATTACATTATTACTGTTATCCACAGTCCATAGGTCACTCCAGTTGTATTTTTCCATGCTTCTCCACATTCCCACCACCCTGCAATAGTGATGTACACAAAGGACATTATTGCATCTGTACCATCAACCACAATTCTCATCCACCTCTGGGTTTACTGTGCTATTCAGTCCCTAGATTATTCTCTAGCTTTCTGCCAATTGGTATGCACATCCCTAGACTACCATTTTCAGCCACATTCCCATTTATAAACCAGCTGTTACTCACTATAATGTGTTACCATCAACTCTACATTTCCACACTTTTACAGTA
>JAQZBX010038551.1:0-23378 GCA_029593785.1 Cabassous unicinctus | reverse complement strand
AAAAGTAAAGACTATTAAGAATTAAAAAAAAAAAAGAAGAAGAAGAAAGAGCAATATCGTGGAACTAACATCACAACTGGAAGATCTAGAAAAAGAAGAGGAAACTAAACCCAAAGCAAGCAAAAGGAAGGAAATAAAGTTTTGAGTGGAGGTAAATGAAAAAGAGAATTAAAAACAGTAGAGAGTAACAATGGAACCAAAAGTGGGTTCTTTGAAAAGGTCAATAATATCAGCCAAACTTGGCTAGTCTGGCAAGACAAAAAGAGCAAAGATGCAAATAACTAAAATCAGAAATGAAAGGGGGAACATTACCACTGACAGCACAAAATGAAAGTAGTTTGAGGCTACTATGAACAACTGCACACCAATAAATTAGATAACCTAGGTGAAATGGACAAATTCCTAGAAAAACACAAACTACCACACTGGGTCAAAAAGAAGTAGATGCTCTCAACAGACCAAAACATATAAGAGATTGAATAAATTTTAAAAAACTCTGTTCTAAGAAAAGCCAAGGAGCTGAAGTTTCTTCAGGGTCTTGTGTTAAGCAATGATATCTTAGACTTTAAACCAAAAGCATGAGCAACAAATGAAAAATAGATAAATGGGACCTCATCAAAATTAAAACTTTTGGGAATCAAAGGAGTTCATCATGAAAGTAAAAAAGACAACCTATTCAATGGGAGAAAACATTTGGAATCCACATATCCGTTAAAGGTTTAATATCCATAACATATAAGGAAATCCTGTAACTCAACAACAAAAAAGCAAATAACAACCCAATTTTAAAAAATGGGCAAAGGACTTGAACATTTATCTAAAGAAGATATACAAATGGCCAAAAAGCACATGGAAATATGCTTAACATATTTAGCCACTAGGAAATTGCAAATCAAAACCATAATGAGTTAGCATTTCATACCTACTAGAGTTGCTACTATTCTAAAATATATATATATTGAGTGTTAGAGAGGATGTGGAGAAATAAGAGTGTTTGTTCAATGTTAGTGGGGACATAAAATGGTGCAGCTGCTATGGAAAACAGTTTGGGAGTTCCTCATAAAGTTAAATATAGAATTACCATTTGGCCTGGCAAGCCCACTTCTGGGTATATACCTGTGATGGTTAGGGTAATGTGTCAACTTGGCCAGGTAATGGTGCCCAGTTGTTTGGTCAAGCAAGTGCTGGGCTAATTGTAATACAGGGGCATTTCATAGATTTTAATCATCAGTGAGTTGATTGCATAGATGGCTGATTACATCTACAATCAGCTAAGGAGATTGTCATCAGCAATGAGTGACGTCTCAGCCAATCAATTGAAGGCCTTGAAAGGGGAAGTGATTTCAGCATTCAGAGAGAGAATTCCCATCTCTACTTCAGGCAGCCAACATCTCCTGGGAACTCATCCAGGACTTTCATTGGAGCCCCTAGTTTGCAGCCTGCCTTGTGGAATTTGGACTTGTGCATCCCCATGGTCACATGAGAGAATTTTATAAAATCTCATAATATTTACAGATATCTCCTGTCAGTATTGTTTCCCTAGAAAACCCTGACTAATACACTACCCAAAAGAATTGAAAGCAGGGACTTGAAAAATATATTCACAACAACATTATTCACAATTGCCAAAAGACGGAAGGAATTGAAGTATCCATTGACAGACGATTGGATTTAAAAAATGTGGCGTATAGATACAATAGAATATTATTCAACTGTTAAAGTAATGAAGTTCTGATACATGTGACAACATGGATGAACCTTGAATACATCATTTTGAGTGAAGTAAGCCAGACACAAAGAGCCAAATATTGTATGATCTCACTGATAAGAAATAATTAAAATAATTTGAATAAGCAAATTCATAGAATTAGAAACTAGAATACAGGTTACCAGGGGCCAGGATTAGGGGTAACTAATGCTTAATTGGTATGGACTTTCTATTTGGGGTGATGGAAAAAAATTAACATAGGATGGTGGTGATGGTAGCACAACATTGTGAATGTAATTAATATCTCTGAATTATATATTTGAATGTGGCAAAAATGGGGAAATTTTAAGTTGTATATATGTTTCTAGTGTAAAAATTAAGAAAAAAAACAGGACTCTACAACACAAACAGTGAACCCTCATGAAATCTATGGACTACAGTTCATAGTATAATTATAGTAATAGTGGTTCATCAATTGTAAACAAAAGTACCACATTAATGGAAAGTGTTATTAATAGGGAAGACAGTGTGTCATCTGGAAGAGGAAGGGTATATGGGAACTCTTCATTTTCTGCATGATTTTTCTGTAAACCTACATTTTCTGTAATGAAAAGAAAATTTTAATCCTAAATAGGCAAATAGCATATGACACAGAAATTACAGTTTGGGGCATTTATTCCAGAGAAAAGGAAACTTATATTTATATAAAAAACAGGATACAAATATTCAGGATAGACTTATTTATAATACCCCCAAACTTGAAACAACCCTGATGCCTTTTAATGGGTGAATGGTTAAACAAACTGCTGTATATCCATAACATGAAATACTATTCATCAGTAAAAAGGAAAGAAGTTTTGATACATGTGAATTATACTGAGTAAGAAAGCCAATCTCAACAGGTTATATACTTAATAATTCCATTGTATAGTACATTTTCAAAATGTGGGGTAAGGGCTGCAGCACGACTAGAAAGGAGTGTATGGAGAAGAAGTTTGTCAGTCAACGCCCATATGGGCAACATCTATAAGGAGGAAGTGTGTAGTTGTACAGTGGAGGGGCATGACAGTGGTGTAATGATACTTTTAGGTTAGGTGGTGCTGGTTTGTTGGGGGGTGGGGTGGGGAGGGTGGTGGAGGTAGTAGGTGAACACTGGGGATTGGTGGGTACATGGTTGAAACTGCAATGTTTGGAATGCTCTTTTGGCAATATGGCAAGTGAGGATTGCTGGTTTGGGGTGTTGGATGTGGGGGCATTCAGGGCAGGGCACACATGGGGCAGGCTTCTAGGGAGTGTGTGAGTGATCATCTTGCCATAGTGTGTTATATCAGTGGGTGGAGACCCACATAATGAGCGGCAAGGTGGTGGACTCCCATGGTGGGGAGGTCTGCTATGTTCTAAAAAAGAGTGGTAGGAGTCTCTCGAGAGCATAAGTGGTGCCTAATAGAGGAGGGAAGACCAGTGTATCAAACCCTAAGTGTTGTTGCAAGTAACTATGAATTTTTTCCTTCAAGGAGTGAAGCCTGATGGTTGCCATGGGTCCCAAGGGGAGGGGGAGGGAGGAATAGAATAGATGGAACAGAGGGCATTTTAGGGGAGATGGAAGTGTTCTACATGATCTTGCTATGATGAATACAAGCCATGATGAATTGCATCAAAGTTTTTAAAAGTGTATAGTCCAAAATGTAAACCATAATGTAAACCATTTACCATGGTTGGTAGCTATGTTTCAATATTTGTACATTAATTGTAACAAACATACCATCAACATATACAATGTTATTAATAGGGGAAGGGGGAAAATGGGGAGGGTGTTGGGCATTTGGGAGTCCCCTGTATTCAGTACCTGACTCTTCTGTAATCTAAAACTTCTCTGAAGACAAAATGAAAGGAAAAAAAAGTAAGACTCTAGGGAAATAAATGGAAGACAATGTCACTGTACATATAGGACAACAGATCTTATAGTGATGAAAGGGAAAATGTTTTTAAATTTTTTAAAAATGTTTTTTCATTACTTTTATTATTCCCAATTTTTATTTTGTAATTTTATTTTTTTAAAAAAAAATTTGTATTTTATTTCTTATTTTTAAAACTATCATTATTATTCATTTTCTTACTAACCATGTTTGGCTATTTTATTGGCTTCATTTTTTAAGAAGTTTTGGATCACAGAACAGTTACAATTGTGGCAGGGGAAGATTATTGGTGTGGGGTGTCAGTGACAGGGAATACATGGGAAGAAGCTCACCTGGGCATACCTATAAGGCATATAAATGTGTTCAAATGTTCATGGGATATTGTCACGGTGGGTGGAGAATCACACAATAACCGAAGGAATATCAAATTCCCATCCTGGGGAGCTCTGTCACATTCTCTAATATATCAGCAAGAATCCCCCGAGTATAGGGGCAATGACTAGTGAAGGAGGTTGGTCCACTGATGGGTCCTTTATATTGATGACTGTGCGTATGAAACTTTACTATAGAAATTGAAACTTAACCTAGTATTATAGGGTGCCTAAAAGTTGCCTCCTGGAAGCCTCCTTATTGCTCAAATGTGGCCTCTCTCTAAGCTGAACTCAGCATATAAATGCATTACCTTCCCCCCAGCATGGGACATGACTCTTGGGGATGAGCCTCCCTGGCACCGAGGTATTAATATCAAGCACCTACTAGCAATGCAACTGGAAAAAGACTTTGACCAAAAAGGGGAAAAGGTAAAGACAAATGAATTTATATGGCTAAGAGACTTCAAAGTGAATCAGGAGGTCATTCCAGAGGTTACACTTATGCACGTCTCAGCAAGATCTCTTTGACTGCCAAAGTAGATACTACCCCAAATAGCAGGGCTCCTGAGGGCTCTGGAGACATCCAGACACTATAGCCAGGGCAGGTAGCTCAGGAGTTTGGTGCCTTGCCAGTGGGTCCTACTTTGGAATTTATGCTCCCCAGAGTGACAGAGTTGGACTCAGTTGTGGTTTCCCTACACATGGCTCTTCTATCCTTCTATTTGAACCTATAATTAGTACTGGAGTTGGTAAGTGTATGTCCAAGAGACTTAAATCTTTGAGCTATCCATGTGCCAGCTGGGCCCTGAATCTCATCGGAGTTGCAATACCTACTCTCCAGTTCATTGGTGTCACCCAGGACAACTAACATGGAGGTGATGATGGACAACTACCATACCAAGGAACTGAGAGAGTCTACAACTGCAAGCAAGAAAGTCCCATCTGTAGGCCCTATGGGAACACAGCCCCCTCTCAGTTAGAGTGAGTGGACATCACCATCCCAGAATCTTCAGGACTGGAGAATGAACTATGGACTAAAGTAGACTTACTGGTAGTCTATAGACATTGTGATTCTAGGAATGGAAGAAATTATATCATTGATGTGGAAGCAGTGGCCACTGGAGGTTCTGAGGGCAGGGAGAGGGAAAAACAGGTATACAGGGGCATTTTTGGGACTTTGGAATTGTCCTGAATGACATTGCAATGGCAGATACAGGCCATTATAAATCTTGTCATAACCTACAGAATTGTGTGGGAGAGAATGTAAACTACAATGTAATCTTTAATTCATGCTTAGTGGCAATGCTTCAAAATGTGTTCATCAATTGCAGTGAATGTACCTCACTAATGAATGTTAATGTGGGAAAATGTGGGAGGTGTGGGGAGTGGGGCATATGGGAACCCCCTATATTTTTTATGTGACATTTGTATAATCTACGTATCTTTAAAAAAAAAATTGAAATAAAAAAAAAAGATAGATCTTTGTGATGATGAGATAGTAGAATTTGATTGCAGTGGTGTCCACACATGTGATAAAAGGACATGGAACTGAGAGAAGCCCTAATAAGAATGGCATTGGTGTAAGGAGCACGACAGACCCTCTTCCCAGTGAAACAACCATAGCTAGTGAAAATTATAAACAAAATCATTTATGTCTCTGGAAATTGTCCCAAGGACATAACGAAAATGGAGAAACATTTGTCAAAAAAAAATATTCTAAATCTTAGCAAGAATGAAAGTCTGCAGCATTTGAGCCACAATCCATTCTTTCCACTTGCCCCTACCTTAGTATGATGCAACCTCTGCTCCAAGCAGATGCAGCCAACAACTTGGGGCTCCCCCCTCCACTTCCAAGTCTAGGGTTATGGTTTCTTCCTGGTTAAGGCAGATCTCCCAGTTATCTCATTCCACTCAGTTCCGTGTTGCAGAATCTCTATTACAAGCGATAGCAGTCTGGATGTCTGGAGTATCCTTTGTCTACCCAGGCCCCACCCAGAGGGCAGAAGCTCTAACTCAGGTCTGAGAGGTCAAGAAACTGGGCTTTGATCATCCTCACCCCAGCTTGCTCAACAGAAAAAGTTTCATGCCTGGAGATGCAAGCTGAGAAGACCTGAGGCTACCACTCCCACCCAATTTCCTGTTCATAGAGCAGGGGTGTCACTCTTAGAATGTAGTGAGCCACTCTCCACACCCCAAGATCTGAAGTAGTGATACAGAGGTTCTTCCCAGTGGGAGAAGCTAGCCATAAAGACAGAGAGCTCCTTGCTCTCTTGATGGGAACTTATTTTGTTTGGAACAGAGCATAGGGAAGCTCAAGCCTAAGAGCAGTGTCATACACAATGGATATTCTGATTGTGAGCAATTAAGAGAAGACTGGTAACTCTCTGATAGCAATGAGTAAAAAGGTAGACAAGGGAGAAGTATCACGGAGAGAACTAATGAAAGGGGCAACTAAGAAGAGGCCTTTTGAGCTTGGAACAGGCCACAATACTGACCTCAAAGACTAGCCCTGCAAGGAGACCCAGATTTGATTGGATCAGACTGTGGGGAAATGTATGCCCCATACATTAATGAAAACAACAGAGCTACCAGCTACAAGATAGTGGAGACTAACAGCTAGATTTGATTTTAATAGAGGCAGACCATCTGGAAGAGGGAGGACAGAGAAGAAGACAGTAAAGTAAATATGGCCCAAACTATAGTCATCCTTGATGGGGAAGGGAGGGCAGAGGTTAGGGAGCAGTGTGACTTGGTGCATGCACAAGTCTGTGCCTTCTAAGGAGCAAGGTCAGAGGCTGAACACTGTGGAGGAAACAGACTTCAGTGAAATAGCCCATCTAACTCACCAAACGGATAAGCAAAAAAGGAATCAGTGACAAGTTTTGAGGTGATCAGTACCCAGATGTGCTAAAATAGATTGTTTAAAATGTCCAGTTTTCAACAAAATAATATGAGACATACATAGAAAGAAAAAAACACAGGCAACGGAAATAGCCTGAATGTTGTATGTAGCAGACAAAATCTTCAAAGCAGCTAGTATAAACATATTTAAAATACTACAGGAAACAATGCTTATAGAAATAAAGGGAGGAATGTTGACAATACCTTATCAAATAGAGAATATCAATAAAGAAATAGAAATTATTAAAAAAAGAACCAAACGGAAATTCTGCAGTTGAAAATTACAATAACCAAAATGAAAACTTCTCTAGAGGGGTTCAATAATAGACACAAATGGCAGAAGAAAGAATTGGCAAACATGAGGCTAGGTTGATAGAGAGTAACAATATGAATAACAGATAAAAAATGAATACAGAAAAATGAACAGACCCTCAGAGAAATGTGGGACACAGCTAAGTGCAGCAATGTACATGTAATGAGAGTGCCAGAAAGAAAAGAGAGAAAGCATAAAAAATTATTCAAGAAAATTATGGCTGAAAATTTATCAAATTTGATGTAAAACATTAACTACACATCCAAAAAGCTCAATTCCAAGTAGGATAAATGCAAAGAAACCCACTCCTAGAAACATCATAGTAAAAGGGCCAAAAGCCAAAGATAAAGAGAAAATTATGAAAACAGCAAATAATGTAGATAGCCTTCTATTTAAAAAACTGAACCTTCCAACAATGAAAATTTTAAGCCCAATTTCCTTCATTGGTGAATTCTACCAAACATTTAAGGAAGAAATAATACCAAGTCTATGCTAATTCTTCTAGAAAATTGAAGAGGAAGGACTATTTCCTGATTTATTCTTTGAGGTCAGCTTTAGCCTTATACAAAAATTAAACAATAGCATTACAAGAAAACTGCAGACCAAGTTCCTAAATGAACATAGATGCAAAAAATACTTAACATTCTAGAAAATCAAATGCACCAATATTTTTAAGCAATTAGTGATTACCCCAGGAATTCAAGGTCAGTTTAAACTTTAATTAACAACGTAATTTGAATTTCAGCAGTCCAAGAGGGAAAGAATATTATCATCTTGGTAAAAGCAGCAAAAACAACCCTTTGACAAAATTCTATACCTATTCATCATAAAAAGGCTCAGAAAACTAGAAATAAAAGGGAACTTCCCAAACTGAAAAAGGACAACTCAAAAAAAACATAGAGCTCGTATACTTAATGGTGAGAGACTGAATGCTTTCTTACTAAAGTCAACAAGGTAAAGATATTTGCTCTCATCATTTCTCTTCAACACTGTACTCTATGTTCTTGCCAGTACATTAGGGAAAGGAAAAAAATATACAAGGCATCCAGTTTGGAAAGGAAGAAATACATCCCTGTAGAAAAACCTAAGGAATCTACATAAAAGCTTATAGAACCAGTAAGTGAATTTAACAACGTTTTAGTATGTAAGGTCAATATACAAAAACCAGCTCTATTTTTATATGCAGTCTATATGCAGTCTATTTCTATGTTATTATTACAAATAATCAGACTTTGAAAATAAAAAAAAAACTACTACATACAGTAGCATCAGAAATAAATACATTAGAATAAATTTGACAAGTGATATGCAAAACTCAAAAGCATTGCAAAGAGAAATTAAGGAAGAGCTAAATAAATGGATATGTAAACCATGCTCTTGGATTGAAATAATGTTATATGTCACTTCTCCCCAAATTGATCTATAGATTCAATACAATATCATTCAAAGTCCCAGCAAGCTTCTTTGTAGAAACCGACTAGCTGATTTTAAAATTTATATGGAACGCAAATGACCTAAAATCACCAAAAATACTTTAGAAAAGAAGACCATAGTTACAGGACTTACACTACCTGATTACAACACTTATTTTAAGTCATAGTAATTAAGACAATTAATATTGAATAATGGTAGACTTAAACATTGTATGTCCAGAAAGAGACCCAGACATTCAATAGGAAAAAGATAATTTCAGAAAATTGTGCCTAGACAATCAGTTAACCACAGTGAACAAAAATGACCCTTGACTCTTAGTTCATACCATATACAAATTTGACTCAAATACGGATTTTAAAACATCTTTGTACATTTTTCTTTGAGCCCTTATATATTTATTTATAAAAGACTTTCTAAAACCTCAGATTATCAACAAAATGCAAATTTGTTCATTCAACAAGCAATTGCCCAGGTCCTTCTCTGTGCCCAGAACTGATATACCAAAAAGAACTCAATTACTCAGTGTTTAGAAAGACAATGTAATTTAGGAGGAAAGACAGAAAGATGAACAGACTGTTACAATGCAGTAATATGAGTACTCTGATAGAACCAGTATAGGAGGCTGTGAAAAGAAACTGGTAGGGGTACCCAGCCTGGGATTACAGCATAGAGCCCTCTTTTAAGTGTCCTTTCTCTCCAAGTTATCATACACTTCAGCTGGACCTGCACCTTCTCTTCAGTCTGTCTCCTTCCCCCAAGGCATGCCTAGTACAAGGCTCTCCGAACAGAGGTGCCCCAATTAGAGCTGCCGGCCAATGGGCTGAAGTTATGGTTGGCATAGTATCCTATATCCTTCTGGTCCACTGGTTGAGCCCAACCCCACCTGGGGAGGACTGCGTTCAAAGTCACACTGAATAGAGAGTTCTGGACTTTAGAACCCATTGCTTACTGTCCTTCAGGAACCATGAAGTCCCTACTGTTCACCCTCGCAGTCTTTATGCTCCTGGCCCACTTGATCTCAGGTAAACAGAATATGGGGGAAGAAGAAACATTGACCTAGAACATTGACCTGCACATTTAGTCCCTGGTGTCAAACTCTCCATGGGAGTGGGGACAGGGCTCTCACGGGAAGGGGTCCAGAAGTCTGTCCTATTTCTTCATGATGCCTCCTTCTCAAAAGACCTCAAACCTCTCACAGTAGAGCAATGTCTATGATTGGAGCCAAGGGAAGGTAATGTGAACCCTATAAAGTTGCCTCCAAATTCAGAGATGTCTCTGGCATTGCAAACTTCTCTCGCACCTCACTTTTAGGACGAGCCCAGTCTGGCCCTGCCTCACTTCACTTTGTATGTCATGTGGTATTCCCTTATGCAGGAACAAGTCAATACTAACTTCTCCCAATTGTCTTGGTCCTAAAAAGTACGCTCTCTCTGGCTCTCTCTTTCTCTCACTCTCCTTTGTTCTGGGATATGAACAGGACAGGATTGCTGTTTTTAAATACGTGTAGGACCAAGAGGAAACGGGCAGAAAATTATTATGGGTGGTGATGGGGAAAAATTTAGGACTAGCGCAAGTCCTATGTCTGATTTCAACTCTGTTTAAGCATTTCCTTCTTTTACATTATTTCTGAAGTTTATGTTTCTAAAATTTAAGAAAGGTATACTGCAAGAACTTTAGAAATAGAAATATTGGTTACAATTTCATCACTTCTTACATTTTCTAAATCATGACCAAGTGATACGCATGTTTCTAATCTGCTTTCTTTACTTAATACTGCATAAGGAAAATTTTCATAGGTCTTTAAATATTCCTTGATGCAATAGATGTATTATTCTATTTTTGGACCAATATCTACTTGGAGAAACCTCCAAGATTGTGTCATTTGAATTCTTTTTTTCACTGTTGTAAATAATGTTGTAATCTTGTTCATAAGTCATTGTGGGATTTTTGACGTATAGATAAATTGTGAAAGCTCCATTTCATGGTCACAGGATATTATTTCCTTTAAGGGAACTTTCAAATATTCTCAAATGGATACTATCATTGTATTAATTTGTTTCTTATTAATTTGTTTAAAGTTTTACCTGAGTGTATTACCTTAATATTTTATATTATTGTAAATATCATGTTGGTTATTTTTAACACATTTATTGATACTTAACCTACATCACATAAAGTTCACCCATTTATAATACATGATTCAATGGTTTTTAGTATATTTAGAGAGTTGCAAACATCATTATAATCTAAATTTAGACTCTCTTCATCATACCCAAAATAAACCTTGCACACATTTGCAATCACTCCCCATTTTCCCTTCTCCCCCCAGCAGCCAAGGCAATCTCTTATTGTCTATACATTAAAATTTTATTGAGGCACAAAATTTGCTTTTCATGTCAAATTTATGGATGTTTTCCTTTGCATTATTCCATTAGCTTACAAAGCTCTTCTCCAGCTTGAGAACAATTATCCACCCATGCTTTCTGTTTTCTATGGTTCTGTTTTCCAACACTGAACTCAATCTTATCTGTAATTCTTAATATATGGCTCAAAGTAAGACATTAACTTTTGAGGAAGAAATTCCTAACAGATAGAGGGTTGTGAAATAACTCTACAGCTCACCTCTAGAGATAGTAGTGCCTGTTCTCTTAAAGTAGCAGAATGGTTCAAATTGCTGGTGGATAAGAGAAAATTAATGGTATGAAGATTGCTTCAAAAGATGTTTTTGGTCTATTACATCCTTGAAATTCTATAAGTTTAGATTTCATGATTTCTCCCTCTGCCTTTGAGACATTGACAGCATACATCATATACTCACATGGTGTACTCTCTCTAAACTGAAGGGCCCTGAGAAAATTCCACAATTCCCTTTGCAGACAAACACAAGAAATTCAGGATTAGTCTGTGAGATTCGCCAAGACTATCCTGAGAGTTGACGGTGTTAGAAATAGAAAGAATGCTTAGAAAGGACATTCCTCTTAGAAGGAAGAGTTGACAAAACACCAGGGCCCATGGAACATTAGGATGGGAAGGGAGGAGACTATTTGATCTGAGGTTTTATCCACATATCCCAGCTGAAGAAAGGTATCTTCGTGTCATGTCCATGTAGAAGATGTTCTTCACAGTGAGGAAAAAGGGGATCATAAAGGTAGTGGCTGGATAGGAAGTTTAAGTCCAAGGACCATTGTGGAGACCCCTTGAGGATGAAGAAGAATAAGAAGAGGAGGAAGAGTAAGAAGAGATATGAAAACAGCAAAAGTTTCCCAGAAACGTCAAGCTCTTTCCCAGCTCATGGCCTTGCCTATGCTGTTCCCTCTGCTTCTAACACTTTTCCTCTAGCTCTTCATATAGCTGAATTCTGATCATCTTTCTGATCATCAAAGCTGAGTGTCACCTTTTTAAGGCATAATTGCCTAGATCACCCTACCAATAGTAACTCTATTTACTTATTCTTTATTACATTACATTATTTTTTTTCTTTATTGCCCTTAAAACAATGTGTAGTCATTATTTACTTGTTTATTTTCTCTCTCTTCCTCTACAATTGAGCTCTTGATAACTTGTCTGTCCTGTTCACTAGGCAAATATAATATTTCTGAGTTGAATAAAGGAATAAATAACTCAACGTAGCTCAAAGTAAGGAAAAGTTCCAAAATCTCTTAAAGGCCTCTATGTGTTAAACTATGTTGTGGGAAATTTTATGTATGTATAAAATATGTACATACACACCCTGAAGAAGTTTCCTTGGATGAATATATTTCTGTTCGAACACCTATTGTATTTTTATTTATATAATAACAAAAATTATACATATATTTCAATATTATTTAGATACATATATATTAATGTTTTCTTTATACACAAAAAGTTTATACATACCTATCCATTACTCAATACATTTTTAACAATACAATATGTAAGGCAAATCTAGAATTATATTCCAAATATAAACTGTAGAACCTCAGAAACATGTAAGGTCATTTTGAAAATTTCACCTAGTGTTAGCAAGACCTATGTGTTTTGGATAATACTGAGATGCACAATGTTAATAATGTAAGCACTTAATATTTTAAAAGGATATCTTTTGAGTTGTATTTAGGTGTTTAACTGTGTTTTAGTTACATTTTGGAAGTTGGTTGGGGATTTTGTGTTGATGTATTAAATTTTTCCCATTTAAACTAATGAGAAATAAGATTCCAGTAAATGCTTTCATGCAGAATTCCGATTTCAGGAATGGGAAGCCCATAGATATATCTATAAATCTACATGTGCAGGTATATGTAAAGTCTCATTGATTCCTCATGGAGGTTTTTATTATTAGGAATAATGCAACTGGTTTTTTAAAAAACGAATTGGTAGTGCTAAAAAAAAGCTTGTTGTTTTATATTTATTTATTTTTTTTATTTGTGCGTCTGTTTATTGTCTGCCCCCTTTCCATCTGAAACAGAACTCTACGAATTCAAGAATCTTGACTGTGTCACTCACGGCTCTGCCTCAATACCAGTAACAATACTTGGCATCTTGGAGGTGCTCGATAAAGAAATAAATAACTCAGTCCTAAAATTCTTCCACTAGGACTACTGGCAATATCTTCATTCATTGCTCTTTATTTCTACCCACATATCCATTCCTATTCTACATCTTTCTGAAACACCAATCAAACCATTTCACTCCCTCTGATCTTCATTGCTCATAGCATCCTATCATCATTTCAGCCAGCCTTCATTGGCTTTCATGATTAGAATCTAGATTATTTTTCCAGTTTTCACTCCTATCACTCTCCCACTGGCATCCTATGCTTCTGCCAAATGTACTTATTTGTGATTGACTTGAACACACAGTATTGCTTCCTGGTTTTGAGTCTTTGTACAACTCTTTTCACTTACCCATACCTGGTAAAATCCCTCTTTGTTCTCATCCTTTGGAAAACACTGATAACCACACTTGCTCCACCCAAAACAAAACTAATGCCACCTTTTCTGTTCCATTATTATGGCTTATCTAGAATTTTATTTGATCATGTTGCATACTGTATTCTAGATACCTACTTATATGTCTTCTCCCCTATTAGATTTTGAAATTTTATTCAAGGACAGGAACCATTTTCTCTTTCTCTTTTTCTTATCATCCCCTACATAAATTTTATATTAATTTTGTTGAATGGGTAAGAGGGGCTCTTGAGGGCCTGGAAGACATTCAGGTGTACCGAAATCTCACCTTCATTTATTCTAAATCGTCCCCAAGAGACGGGCACCTCCTCCCAAGAGATACATCTATGATCTGTTTCATTATATTGTAGAGGGGATTTGAATGTTGGCTCATCCCAACTGGCAGGGCATTGTCTCCTCTTTTATACATGATTGTCCTTGTAGGCAGAACTCATAAACTCACACACGAAGATGGATGGACAGAGGCAGGTCACTTCAGCAGAGAAGCACAGTAGAAAAGATGATGCGCTTTAGGGCCAGATGTACCTGAGGTCATTCACGGTCCCACCATGTATTCTCTCTTGGACAATGGGCAATTGATTTCCCACCTTTGAGCCTAAGTTTCTGAACTTGAATCATAGAGAAAATAGGGACTCACACTCTGGGTGCTCAGAGGGTTGTTAGCATAGTATATGAAAGTAGCACATTAAAACACTAACCACAAATAGGGACCGAGCTGGAGCAGGTTGCTGATTTGTGGATAAAGAGCAGAAAGGTCACAATTCCCTGGGGCTGTGCCTTCTGGACCATGGCTTCTGCGCTTGGCTATGGGTGAACATAGCTATGTTTTACCTGAGGGAAGGCTCACTACTATGCAGAGAGGAGTTAAGACAGAGGTGAGTTTCATGGGATCTCTTTGAACAGCCAGGTGGGGTTTTAAGGACTCCCGGTAGAACTCACTGTGCTTTCTCCTCGGTAACCATCTTGATCACCGCCTTGAAAACATCCTAGAGCCATGATCACTTTGATGATGGGTGAGGAATATAACCTTAGTGCTGCAGCCTGACAGATGGCCCTCCAGTCTTCCTGCCTTACACCCCTCCTTCATCTCATGCTTGAACTTAGGTGGCAAATAACTTCCCAACTCGGGGATGACTTATGGAGTGTAGGAAGGAGGGAGAAAAGGAACCTCATTGTATGAGAACTCACAATGTGCCAAGCACTTTGATCAACAATTTTTATACAAAAACATTATATTATTATGATTACATGATTAAAGCTGAGGACCTTGGAGCAAAACATATCTTGGTTTACATTTAGGTGTGCCCCATACTACTTTTACTTTTACACAATGTCATCTCTACCTCAATTTCTTCACCTGCAATATAGGTATAATCACACACATACCTCCTAGAGTCACTAAGAATTAAATAAGGTAAGACACAGAACACCATAGTCTCTGACATCTGCAAAACCCTAAGAATTGTAAGCTTAAGGTCTGTTTAGCAGAGGATATTCCCATTTAATATATGAAAAATATGAGGTACAGGGAAGAAAAAGATTTTACACAAGAACAGACAACCAAATTCGGAAGGTACTCTGCCTGACGGTCACAATCTTTCTAATCCATTTCATGCTAATCCTGAACCTATCCTCAAGGTTGACTTCTAAAGGGAAAAAGAAACAAGAATTCATCAAACTAAAACTGAGGAAATAAAATCCTAGCTGACCTGCCCTGAAGCAAATATTTAAAGTTCTTCAGACAGAAGGAAAATTAAATAGGGCAGAAACATGGAAACTTGGATCTATAAGAAGAAGGGAAGAGTATCAGAGATGGAATAGATAAAGACAAAATAAAATCTTTCCCTTTTTTATTCTTAATTGATCTAAAAGACTATGGTTTGTTTAAAGAAAAAATAGGAGCAATGTATTGAGTGATTATTGCATATGGATAAGTGAAATAACAGAATATGTTTCCAAACCACATATTTGATAAAGGTCTTACACCTAGGAGATGTAAAGAATTCTCGAAACTTAGCAGCAAAATAAAAAATCCTATTAGAAAACAAGCAAAAGACACGAAGAGATGTTTCACCAAAGAGGATAACCAGATGGCAAATAAGCACCTGAAAAGATGTTCAACATCACTGGGTACTGGGGACATGCATATTAAGACCACAAAGAGATCACTACACACCTATTAGAACAGATTTTTTTAAAATAGTGAAAATACCAAACATGGGTAAGGATTTGAAGAAACTGGATCACTCATGTTGCTGGTGGGAATGCAAAATAGTACAGCCACTTGAGAAAATAATCTATCAATTTTTAAAAAATCTAAACAGACACTTACCATATGGCCCAGCAATCACATGCCTGAGCATGTATTCCAGAGAATAGAAACTTATTTCCCCCCAAAGCCTGTACACAAATATATAAATATATATATTATACAAATATATATATATACAAATGTATAAATACATATACAAATATATAAAGCAGCACCATATACAATTACCCAAAATGGAAACAACCAAATTTTCCTTCAATAGTTGAATGGCAAACAATCTGTGGAATAGCAGCACCATGGAACTATTGTTAAATGCAACAATCTGGATAGATCATAAGGACATGATGCTAAACAAAAACAAAAATCTAAAAAGAGCACATGCCATATGATTCCATTCATATAGCATTCTCGAAATGACAAAATTATGGAGATGAAAAAAAAAGATTAGTGTTTCCTAGAGTTTAGGGGTGCTGGGGGTGGGGACAATAAAGGACTGGACATGAAGATCTTTAGGATGATGGAAAGATTTTGAATTTTTATTGTGGTGCTGGTGACACGTAGCTACACATCTGATAACATGGCACAGAACTAGACACCCATTGTGCCAATGTTAATTTCCTGGATATGATAATATATTATAATCGTGTAAGATATGACCATTGAGAGAAAGTGGGTGAAAGATATATGGGAATGACACTGTAGTATTTTTTATAAGTTCCTTTGAGTCTATAATTATTTCAAAATGAAAAGTTTAAAAATTTTATGTATCAGACTGATACAAGTTAAAATCTAAGAAACCTGCAACCATTTATAGGTAACAGAAGCAATTGGAGGTGGTGGTCAGCTGTCTGTGATCACCAGATGCATTGTTTAATGTCTATTCTACCATATTTCCACTAATTCAAGTTGCTACATATGTGTCTTATAATCCAATATTGCTGGAACTTTCTTTTAATCCAATAATGAATCTGTCATGTGATCAATTAAGCTTGAGACATGTGAATATATTATAATTACCGACGCATTAGGATATTTTCCAGTTGTGTCCTATTTTTTAAATAAAAGTTGTCTCGTGTTTTCTCATTTCTTACTTTCCATTGGATAGATCATATTTTCTTCTGCTTATGTGAATGTTATACATTCTGTTGTTAGTGGTGCATTCTAACTTAAGACACATATTTATGCTTATGTTTAGCATAATTTTTCTTAGGATTATCAACATCTACATCCAGCTTAACAAAGATATTTTCCTTAGCTTAATTTCACCTCTCTCTGATCTCCCTCAACTTTCCCTACCTGCAAGAGATTTATTCTGGATTGTTTCTGATCACTGCTTACAACAACCATTGCACCAAGTTTTTTCTCACCCTACCTTCTATATCTCATCTGACTTTCTCATTTCTCTTCTTAGTGGAAAACTTCTTCCCAAGTGCTTTCCAGAAAAGTTCTTTTGGCAGTAAATTTTCTTATTCTGATCTTTATTTCTCTTTCGTATTTAAATGAGAGCTTGACATGATATAGGTTATAGTTTCAAAGTTATTTTCCTTCAATACTTTGACATCTTCCTTGTAGTGGTGTGGTGTAAAACTCTCACATGAATTTGATTCGTTTTCTTTTGTAGGGAATTTGCTTTCTTCTCCTGGAAACTTTTAGATTTTTTTCTTTGTCCTTATATCTTACATGACCTATATAGTTGTGAATTTCTTTTACTTAAAAAGATTTTTCAAATTCTAAGTTTTTATGAAATAAATTAGGCACATGAAATACATAAATGAAATAAACACAATTAATTTACTACTAAGCTTCAAAAATAAAACATAAATACAGGTAAATCCTTATGTGCCTCTCCTGCCTGAGGTTCAGATTTAACTTCTTTTTCTTATTTGATACCTGTAGGGTAGTAATCTCTTGTCCCCAGAAGACTGTAAGTAAAATTTTATTTCTTGGCGTCAAAGGTGGGGAGAGGTGATCCTTGAAAACTCACAGAATATCCCTTAAATTTCCCATTACCTTCCAAAACAGGTTTCTTCCATGACAAATTTCTTTCAGTGTAAAAGATATTCGCGTGTAAGGCATGTGTGTCCTGAATGATGGAATAGTGCCCAACAAAACCACCTGGCTTTGTGTGTGTCTGTACACAGATCAATGGTGAAATTGAAATGAAATCAGATCCCGGTATAATCTAGGCAAACACTGCCCATAGTGGATTTTTTTGACTGTCAAGGTCAGATAGAGTTAGACTAGAGCCTCTCAGTGAAAGGACCCACACACTCATACACACACACAGGCACATTGAAAGAATAAAGAATAAATAAAGTAATAAAGATAAGGGAGGCTTGTTGTCCGGTCGAGGGAGGCGGAGGTCGCTAGCTTATCCCGGTTCCAGGGCGATCTGTGGTGGTCGGCGGGCGGGTCTGTCGCCATAGTCGGGCGCTGGGCTTGGGCCGAGGCTCTGTCGCGGTGGCAAGCGGAATGGGCCCGCCCGGCCGTAAGTTACGCGGAGCATGGAGAGCTTCTTCCTCCGCATACAGTGCGGCTGGAGAGTAGGCGCCTCCCCTGGGTCGCGAGGAGCCCGCGCTGCCCGCAGCCGCAGCATGCCCGCCTTGCCACCCTCGCCGCCGCCCTACCCGGCGGCCCAGCCCGAGCAGGCTCCTGTGGAGCCTGAATTTCTCCAAGGACCATGAAACTGTTGGAGAACTCTGGCTTCGAGACCATCAACTCGTAGCTGACCGTGGAGGCAGGAGATGCCCACGTCGAGCGCTACTTATGTAAGATGGCGGGAGATGGCAAGCACACGTTCAAGCAGTTTGGCCAGGAGGGTCAGCCACACGTGCTGGAGGCACTGTCCCCACCCGAAACCTCGGGCCTCAGCCCCAGCAAGCTGAGCAAGAGCCAAAGTGGACAGAACGAGAGCCCCCTCCGTCGCAAGCGCAGCCGCAAGACCCTCTTCTATCCGATTGCAGCGCTCAGTGAGGCCCTCCCGCCTGATTGCGACTTCAGCACCGCCGGGAGCCACGACATCAGCCGGGAGCCCAGCGCCGGCTGGTGGTGAACCCAGTCACCTGCAGTCTCTTCTCGGCCTCTGCGGGAGGACTTCAAGGCCCCGAAGCCGCAGCTGTGGAACGCGGCGGACGCAGAGATCTGCCTGGCCAAATGCGACATCTACAGCTACAACCCGGACTTGGACTCGGACCCCTTCGGGGAGGACCGCAGTCTCTGGTCCTTCAGCCACTTCCAGAACAAGCGGCTCAAGCGGATTGTTTTCTTCAGATGCCGCTCCAGAAGAGGCTCCACTTACACATGCTCGGAAGCACGCAAGGAGCTGGACATGGAGCTAGGGGAGGAGGACGACGGCGACAGAGGGGAGGCACAGGTCGTGGGGGCGGGGCCGACGAGACCAGCGCCATCCAGGTGATCTGTATGCGACAAGGAGGAACAGAGTCGCCAGCTTCTTGGCGGCTCCAACTGATGCCTGGATCTGCCCGTCTGAGGAGCCCCAGGGCCTCCGCGCCCCCTGCTGACCAGACCCTGTTGCTGCCACAGCCGTGGCGTCACCCAAGGCCTCGCACACCCAGCCCTTTGGCTCCAGCCTGTGAATGTCAGTCTAACAGCCCGCCTCCCCCAGGCGCCTACTTCCAACACTGCAGCTGGACTGGGCAGAGGCTGCCCAGAGGAATTGACAGAGGCAGGGACAGCTGCATCACAGAGCTTACTTTTGTATTTTGTAATGGCAAGACCTGGGCCGTCACACTCCAGCCCCAAAGGCCCATAGCCTGAGACCCAGCAAGCAGACCCCAAAGGTCTGCTGGACCTGGGCCAGAACACCGTGCCCACCTACACATGCCCTTGTCTCATCGGCCAGGTCGTGTATACTGAGCATCACTTTGCTGCAGCTCGTTTGTTTCCAATAAAAAGTTTCTGTGGTTTAAAAAAAAAAAAAAAAAAGCTAAAGGAATATTTCAGATGTTCAAGAAAAATTAAAAGATCAAATTAAGATTCTTAATGAAAATGTACATCTCGCCAAAACCACCCTCTTCCAGATTTATTTTATTCCACAATTGACTAAAATAGAAATATCTGAGTGTGGGATGACAGAAAACGTTAGAAATTTTTTAATTATAAGTATGATGGAGAAAATATATAATGGAAGAAAAAACTTGTAATACTTTACCTGTCTTCTTCCTCTCATTTGCCTTTTTTCCTGTTGTGGGATATAGCTGACTTTTATACAATAAGAAGCCCCACTCCTAGTTTTTAAACTGGCAGGGAAAAATTTTTTTTAAAGCTCTGTAGTAGGAAATTTAAAATACCTGTAATGTGTGGTCATCCTGTAGGCTCATAGTGGCACAGTGGAGGACACTCAAGTCCAAGGATCCAAGTTTGATCTACCTGTCATCTGCTCCCCCCCCACCCCCCGCAGCCCCAACCCACACAGTTGTCCCTTGGTGCACACCAGCAGCAGGTTCTGCCCCCAGAGGGAAAAAGTTGAGGGGAAAAAACCTATGTAGACCTGAAAAGGAGGCTACAAATTGTTTGGGTAGGGATTTCACTTGCTTTCAAAGGTTAAAACAGGGAAAGCAGTTCCTAGGTTAACATATCTCTGGGGCCCCAGAGACATTTGCCCAGTGGGGAGGGATGCAGCCTGAAGAGGATTAGAAAAAGGCCCTCTAGGGCTTGAGGCCCAGGGCAGGGTAACTCTGCCTAGGCCTAAGGGCAGATCTTGCCTAAGTTCAGAGAAAACTCATCTATCTGATGAAGGGAGCAGCACTTGTGATTCTTTCATAATTAACTCATCCATAAGAATACCTTACCCAGATCTGAATAATCATCTGTTAAACTCATTTTTGCCCTTAACATTGCTGCTTCAGAATCGGATTGGGCATAACTAAAATGGTGTTATAGAGAATTGATGAGGTTGAGACACTGACATCCTTTGATAGAAGCCTTCCACCCTAATTGATCTCAACCAATTTAGCCATTAAAACCCACCCTGGGGAAGTTTAAAGACAGAAGAAAATGTCCAGTGTTGGCAAAGAAGCTGAGAAAACTGACACCACCTGTGCTGCAGATAGACTGTAAAAATTGTACAACCATGCTGAAAACTAAACTGACAACATTTACCAAAAGCCTTAAGAATGTTCTTTTCCTTGACTCCCACCCTATTACATCCATTCTTTTTATAAACAGCAAACATTTTGCTATTTTATACATAGGCTAGCAGGCTTAATTCAATGTGAAAGTGCTAATTCATTTACAGATTTTTTAAAATCAGTTATGTAGTGCTACAATAAATATCCAATCTACATAGGAACAATCTTTGATGAATGAGAATGATGAATAGGAAGTTTCAAGTTAATTTAAAAATGAACTAGCAATATTGTACCTGGTGACTTTGTTGTTTACTCACCTCTGATCGTGACTTGAATTCGGTATATAAAAAGGGGTTAATGATATTTCATTGTTGCTAAAAAATGGAAACTCCCTTTGTGTCCTATGTTTTTTCTTAAAACTTTCAGTGTACAAGTGGAAAATTGGATACAAAACCATACTGTAACAAATACGAAAGGCTGTCTTATCTGAAGCATGTAAATTGTATATAAAGTTCTACTCTTTAAAGAGTAGATTGAAGAGTGTGGCTAACATCTATATATGCAATCAATGAAAAGAACTTAATTCAGCTAAAACGTCTTATGATTTGATTGCAGGGTTTCCCTTAATTATAAATTTTTCTTCATTGGCTTGTTTTTATCCTGTACCTAGAAGGGGTACACACTGAAAATTTTACATTCAACGCTTGCCCACTCCGCTTTCCCCATGTTCCCTACCCTTCATGCTGATTGTGGTATCTGATCTAAAGAGAGAGGCTGAAGGCATATGCATTCCCTCTAAAAACCACTATTGATACCACTGCAAAAACAAGCCAACTGCAAGACAATGTAGAGAAGTTGGTTTGCTTCCCTCTCTACTACCTGCATGTTCAAAAATAAACTTTAAACATCTGTCTGATCAGTCATACATGGGGTTATTTTTTGTATACATACACACGCAATGTTTCAGATTGGAAGCAACATCTCTTAATGGATTCAAAACTATTAAATGCTGGTGTCTAAAGCAGACTAGAAAATTTATACCATAAAAATGAAACATGCACATACTGATATTTAAAATGCAAAATTAAGAAAACTCAGATCATTACAGGGAAGATGGTGGACTAGAGAGACAGGGGACTCTCTTCTTTCCCAGAAAAATAGCTAGAGGACAGGCTGAAATGGCTTGGAAAAAGATCTTCTAGGGTTTAGGACACCAGATGAAGGCTGGACACCATCCAGAAGAAAGAAGAACAAAGGAGGGGAATCACAATGGCAAAACTGTGAGTTGAAACCAGCAGCTGCTACTGTCAGCACCCTCCCCCACACTAAAGACACTTTGGAATTCTCAGGCCTCTAAGATGGCTACAGACAAAGGGGGCTCCAGGGATCCACCCACCCCAGGAAAGGGGAGAGAGAGGGACACAGCCTAAGGCTGATTCAGCTTTTGATTCATGAATTTGGTCTGCAGTGTCCCAACAGCTCTTCCAGGCTGGGTGGGACTGTGCCATTATTTGCCCTGGGAGCTGGCATGAGACTGGAGAGATCTGACCCTCTCAATCTTCCTCTCTTCGAACCAGGACTGATTGTTGAAGACAAATCTCCCCAGGAAAGGGGAAAGAGAGGAACGCAGGCTAAGGCTGACTCAGCTTTTGACCCACAGATTTGGTCTGCTGTGTCCCATGAGCCCTTCCAGGCCGGGTGGGGCTGTACCATTGTTTGCCTTGGGAGCCAGACTAAAGAGATCCAGCCCTTCCAATCTCCCACTCAACTAACTGGGACTGATTGTTGAGGACAGAGAGGGGAATGGAATTATTTCCTACTGGGAAAAGGGAGGGGGCTGCCAGAGAAGGCTGGAGAATTGTCTCTGAGAAAATTTGATTTACAAGGCTCTTAGCATCCAGGCAGGAACCTGTATCATATTGATCCAGTCTGTGCTGCAGCAAACACACTCCTAAGCATTGAACTGAGAGCTTCCAAAGATGCTATCTGCTGGCAGACCAAGGAAGTGCATAGAAGGAAATTAAAAGTAAATAATTAAGACAGGCTTTTTTCTGGACTTTATAGCCTCCCTCCCCAAGGCCTAAGAAGTGGGTCTGCCGCCCAGTTTTTTGTTTTTTATATGTATATATATATTTTTTTTAAAAATGCTTAGATTACATAAATGTTACACAAAAATTACAGGGATTCCCATGTTCCCCTCCTCCCACACCTCCCATAACATCCCACATAAACATCTTTCATTAGTGTGGCACATCACCTGCAATGGATATACACATCCTGGGGCTTTGCCACTAAGCCTGAACCATAGTTCACATTGTAGACCACACTCTCTCCCACACAGTTCTGCATGTTATATGCTGATGTAAAATGGCCTATATCTGTCATTGTAATGTCACTCAGGATAATTCCCAAGTCCTGAAAAAG